>PVKU01005594.1:0-120084 GCA_004027475.1 Anoura caudifer | reverse complement strand
GGGGCGGGTACTAAGCATAGGGACAGATTCTTGGGAGAGTGGCACATGCTCTAGATCTGAACAGTTCCCAAAGTGGGAGATCTGCCGATGCAGTCTTCCCACAGCTGGAGGGGGCTGCAATGCACTGGGAAGGTAGATGGTCTTTGCTCCGGGTGGAGGCATGGAGTGGCAGTGCTATGGGACCTACTAATTCACCTGGCATGGGCAGGCCAGATGCAAGTGCTGAGGTGGGTTGACAGGAGAATGCCTGCTGTTTTCTGAGTGTACCAAGGGGCTGGAGGGAAGATGAGCATGATCTCAAAAAAGTATACATCATGTCACTCCTAAGCAAAATCTGAAGGAGCCAGAGTAAAGCAAACAAACAAACAAACAAACAAACAAACAAAAACCCTCCACACAAGTGATTTAGGGCCAGTGATACAAGAGAACACACACCATCCTGCTTTTCATCCTTCCAGCTTCCAGCTTTGGAGCAGCTAGATCCAAAAGAGAAGTGAGGAATTGAGGGTGGGAGGTCAGTGGTAAAACAGAACCATACACCCCCCCCCCGGAAAATCCTGTCTTCTAATGACAAATCTTAGTCAGCATGGGGGAAGGGGACACTCTGAGTTGGGCAGAAAATGTATAAAATAGACCAGAAACTTATGCAGGAGTGACCAGAAACTTACGCAATCTGCCTAAGATTCCTTTAAAGACACAGGACAGAACAATTCCACAGAGTAGAGCTGAAAGAAGTGATTAAAAAGAATCAAATCATTTTATACTCTACTGAATTTAAACTCTCCCCCCCAAAATAGCTGTACATCAGCAGATAATCTGACCTACAAATTCTCCAAACTTCGTAAAGACCGTAGAACATTATAATCAAGATACATGGATGAGTACTAAAGGAGCGCAGCGGAGTAAGGCAGTCCATTTAGGGGTTAAGAGCAAGAGTTTTAACGTCAGACCAAATTGAGTTTTAATCCCACTCCTTCACTTATTAGCTGAATGAAGTTCTCCACTTATTAGCTGAGTGACCCTGGGCAAGTTTCTTACCGCCAGGAAGCCTTGGTTGGCTGATCTGAAATTGTGCTCTAGAGAAGCAGATTAACCAATCAGAACTCCTCAAGGTTTGAAACTCAAAGGCTGCACTCTGGTCCTGTCCTTTCTATTTTGTTATTTTTTTACCCTGTAAAAATTTCTGATAAAAAAATAAGATTTCCCTACAGCTGATAGTTTTGAAGATTGTACTAACTTGGAGTTTAAAAGGAAAGATGTCAATAATTTCCCAAAACACGTTCCTCAGAACGGAGGCTATAAGCAGTGGTGCCTGCAGGCTGGATCGGGCACTTTCACAGCTCCTGAGGACTCACAGGATTTCCCAAATGCAGAGGCGGCAGAACAGGCAGCGTCTCTCTCTCTGGCTGGGCAGACAGGAGTAGTGAGGGCTGAGAGGTGCGCAGCTCTCCAAGCCTTTACCCCTCCAAGGCTGTGTCTGTCCGGAGGGGATGGCTTTAAAGTGCTGAATGGACTAATGGAAACCGATTATGGTCCTAAATATGTGTAAAATTACAGACTGCTGTTCAACAACCTTTCTGTGACTTTTGTGGTGAGCCTCCAAGGCAGACATGGAGGTAGATAAGTAATCTACTTCCATGTTTTCCTCGGCCACAAAGGAAAGCTGCATGCTGTTCTAAAAACCTCCTCACTGTGCCAACAAATGAACTAAATCTTTAAAAATATGTATCTGCCACAATATCTGTCAAAAGTATGTTTCTGTTATTATTGGGATATTATATTCCTTTTCAATAGATTATGACACTTGCTTTATAGAGACAGTCATTATTTTTGAGTCAAAATAATTTGTCACTTAGTCCTCTGTAGTTCTCAGTATGGATTGAACAGGGAAAGCTGATTTGTTTATTGTTTACACTTTCTGGTTAAATAGAATATGAGCAAGATGATGTGGAAAAATGCATATGTATGGTTTAGGAGGCAAAATATGATCTCTCTAACGATGATGTCATTACTAGAAAGGATTCCTTGTTCAAAAGCTCTTCCTCTAATGCCAGGTATCAGGCAGAAGTGAACTCCCTGAAGTGAGATATTCAGTCTTTGTCATTTTTGCATCTCTCCTTGTATCTTACAGTAGTAAACATATCTACTGTATTTATTGGAGAAAATTAGATCCACGATGCAGAGGGTAAAAGTAGAGAGTGATAAACAGCCGTTGGGAGAAGAGAAAAGGACACAGAAGCACGAGCATGTTGCGTCATCCTCCTAAGTGTATCACGATGGCACATGGGGTTTCCTAAAAACGACCGCGGAAATACGTCTACTTTCACTTGATCTTTACAGGCTTTCCCTGAACATGCTCTTCTGTTTCAGTGCATTGAATGCAGTACGAGTGATACTGTGTGACTTTTAAGTGTAAGTCTAAAAGGTAACAGCCTTCATCTGGCACTTTCTCTCAGAATGTTCACCACTGGAGCCCCAGCGCCATGTTATGAGGAAGCCCAGACCAGGTGGAGAGCCAAACGGAAATGTTCTGGGCAATAGCCCCAGCTCTGCCCTCAGCCAATAGCCAGCACCAACTGCGAGGTGTGTGAGTGAGGAGTAAGCCTCCAGATAATCCCAGGCTCAGCCTTCTATCTTCCCAGCTGGTGCCAAATGTTGGTGACTGATCCACTCGTTTCAAGTAAGACTTGATAAAACCCGCAGACATGTAGAGAGAAATGTGGTAGAGGAATGCAAATTCCACATTTCAGATCAACAAACATTATTCAAGTTGAAATTAATTTGTGTTTCCATGGTACTTGGAAGTTATCACATTCTCCTTATAATTAGATTATAAATAACAATCTGCACAGAGATTTACGCAGGGTAGGTGCTCACTAAATAAGTTAGTTAATTATATTATAATGGTTTGATGGTAATGAAGATTTAAAATTAAAAATCTATCATGTGTGGTTAAATATTTTTAAGGAAACCATAATTTTAAATACAAGTTGCAATACTAGTACATTCTTATGAAAGTAATTGATGTTTATAATGATCTGCACCAATAAAAACTTTATAATAATATGATATAATATGTTTTAAAAATAATAATACAATCAAAGAACTAAGTGGAATCTCAACTGATTATTTCTTTTGTAAGAACCTCATAGCATGCGAATTTACATTTACAGATAAAAACATGCACTTAATTTTGCTTTTGTTTCTAATTTGATAGGGAAGATAGTTATTTAAATATATACTTTTGTGAAGTGAGTACAAATCAATATTTTAGGAAACAAAAATGATTTTATTTATATTTTAATTTCTTAAGGTGAGATATATCTTAGAAAAACTCATGCTATTAATTTTTCCATTAATTCTCCCCCTTATTCCTAGAAATTCTATTCATAAAATATGTATGGTTTAAATTAACTATTCACATGTATTCTAAAGTCACAATTTTTATGTCTAACTCCATCCAGCTCCTATGGAGATTACAAACAGCAACTCCAAAGGGAAGAGAGCCAGAAAGCTCAGAATATAGAAGACTTCTTATATTAAATCAGCAATATCAATAAAGTCTTATTTGTTTTCTAAACTTTTTTATTTTTATAAGATTTTCATTAAATGTGATGAGATTAATTATTTTAGATTATGTTGACTATTTTAAAGCCCTTGAAAAAATACAAAGAAATTTTTTATTTCTACCCAGTATTGGAATAGAAATACCTGATATACGTTGACATGGGTAATCAATAAAATACAACCATTTATACACAGTTAATCCTTTCGTTATCACACCCTCCTCTTCCAGTATTTGTCTTATGTACAACAATGACCAAGTGGCAGAAAAAAAAAGAACTAACTGCATGGCACTGCCTATGTTTCAGGAAATTTGCTAAGTGTTATCATATTTTTATTCATCATAACAACTGTTTGATATGGGTATTATTTTTCTAACTATTACAAATTAGGAAATTGAGGTCTCATTCTTTATGTCATAAAGATGATAACTGGTCAGTCAGAATCAGAAACAACAGCTGTTTTTTCTTTAGACTGTTTCCTTAATAGTTTTAAAGGAAACAACTACACTTCTCTCGGCTAGCAGACTGGAGTTCATAACTAGAAAGCTGTGGAAAATACCACAGAGAGGTTTCTCAGGTAGGGAACCATGTTTGGTTGCAGTATCATCCTCAAGTCAGGTACCTAGGAGGGGCCTTTCAGTCCCATTCACCTCTTTAAAATACAGCTTCATGTTCCAAGTGAGATGGTGATTCCACTATTTTACAATTCTATGCTCACAAAATTTTGAGTACCTGATACCAATAAAAGATGTACATAAGCTGTCTACACTTGAAATAAGCAACTTGGTAAACATCTTCAGATATCTTTAACAAACTGTATGTTAACATGCAAGAATAATTAGAATGCCTTTCACTGGAATTGAACAAAATTGTGAAATTTTACCACAAACTGTTGCTGACGAGAGACCACTCAACACATTTCAGAAAGTCACAAAATTTCAGTCCCCTTTGAGTGCACAGAGAAGTGCCAGGATGAATAGCAGATTCTCAATGGCTGCCTCTTAATTGGTGAATGACAATATTCAGATACTCAGCAACCCACCGTGATATCTCAGGAGAAGATGGAGAGAGGAAGAATCGTGTTGGAGAGTTTGAGTACCAGACATGAGAGTTAAAGACTCTTGGACCTTGTCCCTTATCGCAAGACCACATGACCTTAGAGGACTGAACAAGAAAGGGAAAAGTGTTCAAGTATACTAAGTTTTTTCTCCAGGATTGAGTTTAAGCCCCCAGGAGTTACAGAGAAAAGGCAAAGAATCACTAAATATTTCACTTTTGAAGACATACATAATGCTTTTACATCTGTGAGGGAAACGTAATTGATATGCTTGGCTCTTTGGAATTAGCATAGGAGAGTTTAAGTTTTAGAAGAGGGTAGCTTCTGATGAGCAAAAGCAGCCATTGCAGAGGTGGTAAGAAGTTCCATTTCATCCACTTACAAAGAAAAGAGGAAGGAGAAGGGAGAGGATGAAGGGATCCATCCATCATGCACAATACAAATAAAGAGCTGTCACTCATTTTTCTAATGCCAAAAAAGGACTATTTAGCAATTTTTGACACTAAGCAAATCATTTGTAATAGCCTTCTTCACTTTTCAATCCATCCTCAAATTTAAAAGAAAAAAATCCTTTCAATTGTTTCTATTATAAGTCAGTTCATCATTTATGAATCCATGTCAGTGTCTTAGTTTTTTTCAGTGAAATAGCTAATTCATATCATATTTGCAGTTACCACTCCTTAGTGAATCACAGCTGTTTGATTTAGCCCATCATCTGACACTGAGCATCTCAGAACCATTTGCAACATTCTTCTTGTTCAGATCTGCACGTATGCTAATAATGAGGAATGTGATACTTCACATTCATTTAAAATAGCCAGTGACTTTAGAATATAATAATAAAGCCAGCATAACACATCCTTCACAAATATTGTTAAACTATGTGAACTAAATTGTAACTGTCAATTTTACATAGAAAAACATCATAATGATTTCAGAATAAAAATATAATTTTACAAAACATAAATTCTAATCAATATACTTATAACCATTTTATGTAGAGTGTTCAAAATGTGAGTTATATGCATGCTATATTTGAGTTTCAAATCAAAATTTTTATTTCAAAACAGAATGCCCAGGAGAAGGTTCCTCTCCCCAAATACACCTGCAATTTTCAAGTCCTATTAATTCATGCCTTTAAATGAAAGGGTTGAGTGTACAAGGTCAGTGAAATTGTTATTTATGGTTGAAATGTTTTTGCTACATCTATTTTAAGAAGGGTCATTTTTCATTTCATTTTTAAAATTGCTTTAAAGTGTTTAGCTGACTATACAAAATTACTCAATGTGCAACTAGAGTTTCCTCTATTTCCAACCTCTGGGTAGCCTAAGAATTATACAGGATTTTACAATTAAGATGATTAAGTTAAATTGTATCATTTAACAGTTCTTACATTTATTGTAATAATCATTATATTAATTGTTTTACTATGACTATAAAACCATTTTCTCTTGAATGTGTTTCTTACCTCTTTATTCACTTTGGCTTCCTTCTGAGGAAAAAAATGCAATGCCAATATTTAAATCACTCATTAATAATACAGACCTTTGTACCCCAATGCCAACATATTATGCTAAGTTGTCTTGTAGTTATGAAGATCCTTGTTTCATAACTGAAACAAAGATCTCCAAAGAATATCACTGCTCACTGTCTCATTTTCCACAGGAAATCTAGTGCTCAACTCGGTTATTTTTTTTTAATTATTATTTTGCCTTTTGAGGTTCTACTAAATTAAAAATGCATAGGACCTACTTACTGGTGAATATTTTTAGATATTTCAATTCCTATTTTCTTTGCTGGTCAGTATTAGCAACCCTTCTCTCTAAGCTAAAAGAACACATCAGCCTTGTCAGGCAGACCAGCAGAAACTGCAGATATGTGAGCATCCGAATGCAGCAAGAAAGCATTGCTGAAGCTAACCTAGAGCACTCCAGAGACCTTCCGTCCTGGCAGGTGCTCCATTCCATGAGTCGGGGAATTAACGTACAACAACAGATGTAAAGATCAAAAATGAAAACATCAGCAATTAAGCAAGGTTTTGTCATTTTATTTGGAAATTGCAGGAATCCTGGAACTGGAAATGTATGTATTTGTGATTCTTGAACTGTATACTTTAATAGGCTTGAACTGCATACTTTGGTAGACTTCAACTATTAAATCTTTTCTCAGCCAAAGGAGATTTCAAAGTGTTACTATTTACAAGTTAAAATGAGAAGAAAAAATCAAGTCTCTCAAAAATAAGAGTTTATCATAAGACTGGGAAAATACTCAAAACAATGACTGCTGAGAAATTTTTATGATTATTTTTGTATTCTTATTATTTCTGTCCAACATCTCTAGGTAGATGAAAAAATAAACAAAAACAAACACTTTACATGTAGGTAGACAAGGAAATAAAGGACTAAGCTTGACTTCCAGCAGCACACAAAATCCTACATAACCAATGACAGACTTCATTGTTTAAAAACTACTTGGGGATGATTAAGAAAGAGATGATGTAATCTAATACATGATAAACAGAGATATAATATTCTCTACTGGAAGGCATTCCTATCATGTCATATCAAAGTCTAGCAAAACGTTGAAAGTTAGAAATGTTATCAAGCATTAGCAGGCATTTAAAGAACGTCTCTTGAATATTTCTAGCATAAAAAAGTATTTCATGTGATGTAAATGAATGGTAATTTTCTGACTTTAAAAGAGAGCTGTGCCAGTACATTTCAGCGTTCTGGACCCAATTCTGCAAACATGGAGACGCTTTCAATTTGCTCTGCCTGCCTTCTCGCCTTAGATGGCTGCGATTGCAGCGAAATTAATCCATTTAAAAATCTGTAGCTTAAACTTAAGGATTTTCAGTTTTTTCCCCCTTCTCTCTCTTTTTTTTCTTAGAATATCAATAAGTTCCAATTGAAGAGCAGATTCTTTTGCAATTCAGGCATGTGCCGGCGATAACGGGCGAGTTGGCATGAAGAGAGGCAGAGATGGATTAATTATGCAGAGAACATGGAAATTCTGCTTATCATCGGCTAGCAAAGGAGCCCAGCTCACATAATCAGCAAACGAAGGGAGAGGAAAAAATAACAATGCAATGGCACCTTCCAGCCCATCATCAGGATTTTTTCTACCCCCCCTTGTAATTAAAAAATAACATACACTTATAGCCCTATCTCCTGTGCAGGCAAGGAGTGGATGTCCACAAAATAATTGCACTGGGATATTCGAGCTGGCAACATGGGCTGTCCATGCCCGCTTGCTCTCCCTCTCACCCTCTCTTTCTCTTTTGGCCTCTCAAGGCACTCTGCTTCTGAACCCAGTCCAAATCAGACGATGTCTCAGGTGACATCTAGCTCAGTTTCCAAAAATCCCAAATTGCTACCTTATCGTGACCCAAGCAAACATACATACATACGTGATAAATATTTGAAGGGCTGGCTCTGGGGGAAGGCTTTGGAACTGATCACCTGTGGACTGGTCGATTTTGTTTTTTGATGAAACCTGTCCAAATAGCCTTCATTTTGCAGTGACTGGATTAAAATGGTGGGCTGTGGAATGGCTATGTTAATCTTCTCAAATGATTTAACTTATTTGCAACTTTTTGTTTATTACCTTTGCCAATTCCTTTTATAAATTCAAGAATATGTAGTTAATGATTGCCATGTTTGTGCCTGGAATCAGAATTCACACATCTGTATTGTTACTCTAAAATCTGACAGCTTTGTGTGTCTCTGAATGCCAAAAAATAAAAAGATTGTTAATGAACCTAGCTTATTGCTTTAAATAAAATAAAATTTAATTTCACTTGTATCCCTATATTTTCCAATTCTGAAAATTAAGATGTGAACACAAATGTTAAATGATACTCTGAATGCCTTCAAAGTAGGTTTCACTGCTTTAATCATCATCCAAATTATTTGACCTAATTAAAGACATAAGTCCCAAGAAGCTCTGGCCATGTGAGAGGCCATTTCTTCCTGCAAAACTTAGCGGTGAGCTACAGAAACGCAAAGATGAAAAAACCCAGAAAGACAAATATTATGCAACATATAAAGAGAAAATGTTGTTTCGAAGAGCAGTAAGCTGGAGTTGGAAAGCTGGCAGACCCCGCCAGAGCGGGGGACCAGTACGGGTGCAGTTTCCACACCTGTGGGAATGCTTCAAGTGACAATGCTGGTAATAGACCTATTTTTAAAAAGTGATGATTTCCGTATCTATGCATATGTACACACACACTCTAGCACATATGAGTATCATTGAAAACAAAGACTGAGTAAAGGGATCAATCAAATATTTGGAGACTTTGTTAATTCCTGAGATAATAAAGGAAAAACAAGAAAAAAATACCCAAGTGGGATAGGGTTCAGGGTTGAGGTGAGGAAAGGTAGAAAAGAGAAACATGATCCTAATGAAGAAAGCTTGAGAGAATAAAAATATGGGGTAAAAAATATCACTGTGACAATAGAAATTATGATTATTTTTATGCCTGGTTATTTTGTGAATGTATACACATTTAATATATCTTATATGAATTAAATATATAAATAGAAACATGTAGAAAGTTATTAAAATGTGCATCCCTACACCAAGAGATGTTCAAATGCATGAATGGGTTCTGTGGAGAAAAAAACAGTTTACCAGGGATTTTGGAGCACAGCCACACCAGGTAGGAAAATGCAGCTGGAATAGTCTGGTGATCCATTGCCACCAAATTCCTACCTTTCTGCCTTTCCACCCCCCTCAAACATAGTTAGTACTTCTTTGACTCACCTTCTTAAATGCACACCTGGAGTAATAAAATTTACTTCTTCTTGTAAATGAGTAGCAGTGAATAAATCTTTTTTGGACTGATTTGTATCATCAAGATTACAAGATTTGTAAATCTTGTATCAGCCCATTTCTGATTATTTTTGATACTAGAGGGGAGATGGAGTCACAACTAGCGAAGGTGACCATAAAGTGTTATATGAAGTTGTATATTCTCTACAAAATGAATTAGTGGACTTTTGGACTTATGAGAAACTGATATTCTTTGTAGAATCAAAATATGAAGAGCTAGTTTAATTCAGTCAGACACTAGGTAATTATTTCCTACGGAATTACCAGGTGGGCAGATCAGTTAATGACCAGAGAGGTGGAGGTGGTTCTTCAGATATGGTCCTTGCTGCATGTTTTCTAAGCCGGGCTGCATATTAGAGTCCCCTGGAGAGCTTCTTAAAATACTTATGTGTGAGCCCTACCCCAGAACAAAACCGTAGAGATGGGGCCTGGTTATACATACATACCAGATATATATATGGCATGAGACCTGTCTGGAAAAAGTCCAGCCATTGTTAACATAATGAGAACAGTTTGCGCAACATTGATGTAACCTGGCAGCCAAGGAGAGTGGACTGAAATGTGCATGTGTGAACAATAATGACTTCACTTTACTAGTCACTGGGGACTACAGACACTGTTGAGTGAGCTTGTGTACTGTGTGGCCATTGCATTCAAAAAGACTGAGTGAGTAAAGCAATGAATCTGTATCATATTTTGCATTAAGCTTGAACATTCCTCTGAGGAAACTGTTCAGATGATTCAGAATGCCACAGCTATGAGCAATTGGTGACTGGCAGCTTCATCACAACAACGTGTCTGTTCATGCATCACATCTCATGCACAGTTTTTTGGTGAAACATCAAATCACTCAGGTGATTCAACACCCCCTACAGCCCAGATTTCATGTCCTGTGACTTCTGGCTTTCCCCCAAACTAAAATCACCTTTGAAAGGGAAGAGACTTCAGACTGTCGATGAGATTCAGGAAAATACGAGGGGGCAACTGATGGCAATTGAGAAAATTCTGAGAGGTCCCAAGGTGCCTACTTTGAAGGGGACTGAGGCATCATTGTCCCATGTACAATGTTCCTTGTATCTTGCATCTTCTTCAATAAATGTCTCTATTTCTCATATTACATTATGACATGGCTATATACCTTCCAGATGGATATATATATACACACACACATATGTATACACACACATACATACAGATAAGGAGAGAGAGAGTGACCTGTGTATATATTTTATATTCCCAAGTGATTTTCATGTGTAGCCAGAGATGAGGACCAGTCTTTGCCTAGGAGCATTCATCACTCTCCATTGGAATCCATTTAAAATCCAAACCATCTTCATGGTGAGAGCAGGAACCATGCTGCTTATTTTTTTATTTCATCCCCAGTACCTATCCCAGTGCCTCTTATGTAGAAGGTTCTCAAAAATAATTTTGACTGAAAGAATAAAGCAATCAGGAGCTAGAAAAACAAAAGGCTTTATGCCTACCTGACATCACTGCTACCTCCTCTGCTCTGCACTCCGCCGCTCAAGTCTTGATAGTTTGGAAGCTTTTCCAAGGTTTTCTGAAAGCCTGTGCTTAGAATTTTATAGAAGCAGCATACTTCTATAATCTTTGATACTTCCTGAAAACATGTCCGAACATCTTTTACAAGAGAAGGTAGATAATAGAATTCTCAGCAACCGTAACTGTAAATGGATTTGTAATCTACCCATGATTAAAATTATTTTCATCATGAAGTAGAATTCTCATTATTGTTGCAATTTTAATATTATCAACTCCAAAGTGTCTTGGTGATTGATAATATAGACAGGGAAACCCTATATTATAATAATTAAATTTAAAATGAACCAGCCATCCTTATATGTCTTAGTACAGCACCCGATTATTTGAAAACAATTATCTTTGCATGTTACCTAATGCCACACAGCACTTGGAGCTGCTACAAGAGTTGTACATGGTCACAAAGTTGCTGCAGAATCAAAATACACAGATATTGTGTCTTAGGTGCCCTGATGAATATTTTCTCCATTAAAATGCATGACCACCATGAAAGTGAGCTATAACCCAGGAGGAATGTAGGCCAGAATTAGGAAAGCTTTGAACAAAACCTTCAGGCTGAAATATGCATTAATCACAGGTAGGTCTCCCTGACTTTAAAGGGAACCCTTTCTCTAGGAAGCCCCAGAAACCATGGCCCAAGAGCAGCTGTCTGACTTTGAGGTTTTTCTTCTCTGATCAGAGCCTGGATGTAATGCATAATGCCCTCTTCATTGGATAGGTTCCTTCAAAGCAAATGTCTCTTTATAAATTAAATTAAATATTGCTACACTTCCCAATAGTGTCTCTTCTTTCTCTAGTTGAGATTTTACAGGACTATGGCTTTCTCAACTGCAGGAAAAAGCTCACTTCTCTGCTTTGACACTTGCTGCAACCCTTTGAGATGACAAGCCTCCTTCACTGGGAACCATGTCCCACCACCCTCCCCAGACACATTTTGGGGGAAAAAATTGGTACAAAAAATTCTTCCATACTTGGTTCATTTGCAGATTTTACCAGGCTTGCAAAAAGCACACCTGTTGTGCTGTCTGGATTTCCTTTTCTGATCATAGGCTTCTGACAAAGAGGGGGGGAAAGAAAGATTTTTATCAAACGCTCTTCACCGGACAATGAATTTTCTTCACCATTTGAATGTATCTGTGGAATGCCTGAGTGATTCATTACAGCAGATTCTGAAGTATGACAATGGGCCGCAGAAATGACTGATGGTATCTTTTTCCTGATTTCATTTCCCTGATCCTCTTCATCCCTTGGCCTGTGTACCTCGATTAATTAGAAACCAGGGATTTTCACTCATCAGCTGATGGGTTTCATGCTCCACTCTGTCACAAATCTGCTGCCTGCGCTATCTCCCTTACAGCCGGTGGCTGCTTTAAAAACTTTCCCTTCTTTTTTTTTTCCTCTCCTTTTTTTGAGGCAGTGCTTTGTGACTACAGGTTTAGGTCTTTTAAAGATTCAGACATATTTTTTAAAAAGAGATTAAAAATTAAAGTAAAGAAGGTTCAAAATCTCCGATTAACTTAATCCCTATCCAAATGATACTTGTCTAAAACCGAACTTTTTGAAGAGATAATGATATAAATGTTTCATAGTTCTCAGCTTTCTAAGTTCTTTCTTTTTCAAGATGTAATAATTGAAGTATTATGTAAAGACTGAAAATATATATAAATATGACTTTTGTATTGGGCCCCAAAGCACATATGTTCATTTTTCATCCATTTTGGAGTATCTATACTGTATTTTCAAACTCAATAGCATTCAAATTCCAAATTCAAATTATACACTTTATAATAGTATCCTGAAATAAATCATGGAACCCTTATTGTTTCTGGAGGAAATATTTCATAATTGAGATATGTGCCCCTTAGGGTATATACCAAATTAAATCACATGATGACACACTCCCTAAGGAAGCAAATTATAATTAAATAATATTTAAAATGCAGACTATTTTAAGTACTATTGTTAAGAACTCTCCAAAATCTTAAAGATATGCTTGATTCAAGGTGAAAAACACATAAACAATTTTCACCGAAGAAAATTAGTAGCTACCTACTACTACAAGACTTTTTTACTATTTTCCTCCATTTTAATTTATTTAACATTAACTTGGAACCAGGTCCCAGGGTTAATAGCAAAACCCTTCATTTTAAAATGCCAGATCTATCAGATTTGGGAAGACAAATTGATGAGGAGAAACAATGTACATTTTCATAGTTTGCTTACAGTAGAAGACGGCAGGGCATTCAGAGGTTTCATCTTGTTAGTCAGTTCTTTGTGAATTTTGGAAGTCTTAATAAGAGAAAAATAGTATTTTGTAGAGAAGTATATACACCCTGCATCTGAGTTTCATTGTCTTTTTCTCCACACTTGCTAAGAAAGAACTGTGTGCTGATAACTATTCAGAACAACTCACGAAGCCCTGGTCAGTACTGAGGTCAAGCATTTTCTATTGTGACTGCCCCAAAGAAAACCTCTAGTCAACTTGGCAATTTTTGTTGTTGTTGTTGTTAAATGTGAAGCAAACAGGGCATCAGGGAAAGCTACCATGCCTATGTTCCAGAGACATAAAAAGGAATACACCCAACCATGCCATTAAATCTCTGTGGCATATTTATTTCCATGTATTGAAACCCAAATTGCTAAAGATGTTGATCACAAAACTCTGGTTGATAGTATCCCACAGTATTATATTTTGTTCCAGATGTAAGGTTAAATTTGTCTTCTTGTTGAACTGGTCTACCATAAAGACTCACTGATTTGAAGTAAAGTGGATTTCGTAGAATTCAGATCAATTTCTCTTCCTGTTGTATTTTTTAAAGCCTTAGTAATATTGAAGATGGACACAAAAGAGAGGTCAGGAAAATGCACCTGGAGCTTACATAGACGTGAAGAGAAATCCATTCCTTTTTGAAGTTATTGAAACCTTTTGTTAAATCATACTTAGCTTTGAGTATGATTTGAGGAAAAAAGAAATCATACCAAACTTCAAGTAACCCTCTCTCCACCCCATAAAAATTAGGAAATGAGTAAAGAAAAGCAATCATTTCATATTTCATTTTAAACAATCTCTGCTTTTGTAAATTAATATTTTCAACATAGAACGTCACCTGTTATTTTTACCTCATCTTTGAAAATGGGACGAATCACTATTATTATGCTAGTTGGGTTGAAAATGCTGCCTACATAATATACTTTTCTTCAGCAGTAATGTTAAAGAGCTAGGGAACAGTTGGAGGGTATTTTATTTTAACAACAACACAAGTGTGCTGATAATCTGGAGTATCAGGCCCATCTGTAAATTTCCCTAATTTGCTATGTCTTTCCCTTAACACTACCAATATTGTGATAATGCCACATGTTCTTGAGTACCTGCTGGTGCCAGGCACGGGGACAAACAAGCAGGAACAGACACAGTAGTGAGAATAAGCCTGTCCATCTGTAGATTGCGGCATTGCCCTGGACTGACCCTGTACTTCAGCCACCTCACTGTGCTTACTTGTGACAGTCCAGGGGAGTCATCAAATTAGATGCTGTGTGTCTAACCTATTATATCAATTCTAACCTATTCATTCCTTTTCCCAGGAGTGTTGCTTTTATATATAGTATCTCAATATAATTTTATGGACTAAAATTTGCTATCATACTGGTGAACTCTGGGATCCTGAATGTGGAAGGTATTTTTTCTTTTACTATAAGCAATTTGGAGATGAAGAAATGGAAGCATCCTCAATGTAATTACAGTAAGTGATTTCACCAAACTTTGCTGACTAACAAGCACATGTAAATGTAAACCAGCTCTTGCATCAAATGATGAATTCTGATCAAAATAAGAAGGTTGTGTCAACACCATCAACCTAAAACTGTGTAATATTTGCCTTATTCTTTTAATATCTCATAAGGTGGTTGGGTGGCAATGTAATGGGCTTGTGTGCTGTGTGGGAAATACTCAGATGCCAAGCAGTATGTCAATGGGAGAGAGTCTACACCCATTGTTTGTATCTGTGATACGTTCCTGGACTACTCAGCTCATACAGAGAGTAAGTACTGAAGAGCAGAGATGAACACATACAGGGAATGCCCTCAAAATTACAGTCTTTTGATAAGAACCATCAATATTTTTTGTTAAAAAGTAAGTATATAATATAAGAATTCTTAACAGTATATCTACTGTGGAGATGGCAAATAGTTCCCTAACTACTTACCACTCTAATTTTTAGAATCATAATCTTTTTCACAATCTTTTATTGTATCTTTATTATACTGACAAAAACTTTCATAATCTTTTATTGTATCTTTTTTATACTGACAAAAGCTTTCCAGTATTAAATAGGTCAGACTATATGGAATCTAAACTCTTGGTCCAGACTTTCAAGTTACTCTCATTTGAATTTACTACTTTTTCGACCTCTGTTTTGAAGCTCCTCGTTAAGTGTACACTGGACCAATGCCACCTCCAAACCTAAGCTGGGTTTTCTTGGGTAACTTCTATACAACCAGCACCTAGCGCAACCTTGTTCAATCAGTATAAACACACTATCTTCAGAATCAGACTGGTCTTTACTCCTGTGAACTTATGTCTGTTAATTTTGGATCATTTGCTGGAACCGTGTTTCTGTCTTTATCCTGCTAACTTATTCATTCCCTTTTAAATAATTCACTTCCGGTAACAGTTCCTTCCCTGGTCCTCATTATTTTTCTATTCTTTCATCATTCATTCATCCAAACAAATATTTGTCAAATATTCTGTGCCAGTCCAATTTGTGTGTTAGATGAGACGAGGTCCAGCACTTGAGGAGATTGCTTACTCAACTGAGTTTACTGTTTTAATCAGTTTATTGTCTTGACCACTATTATTTAACATGTATTGGTTTTTCATTCCCTGAATAGATTATAAGCAACCTGAGGTTAAGGAACAGGGCTCTGTTCTTACTTAACCAGCATTCCTGCCCACCTAGCTCACTGTTGAATGGAGGAAATGTTTAAGAAACTTGTCTATTGACTGGATTTTCTTTTAAAAACTAAGGACATATTTAGAAGTTGATCGCATTTCAAAAATAAGTTCAAAATTGGACACTGAATATGACCCTTCTGTTCATTATCATATTTACTGCTGTATTTCTCTGCTGTTTTCACTGTAACTTGGAGATCAGGAATCCTGCCAGCATCTGGAGTTTCCACCTTTGCTAACCCTCATTAATCTTTGTGATTATAGCCCCCCTTTATTAGAAGCACCCAAATTACACTACAATTACTAGGAATATTAATTGGAAACTGGATTTTCTACTTTGTCTCCCTCTACTTGCAAGTTGTTAATGGCTTAAACACAGTATTACTTTCAGGATACCAGCAGGAAAAAAAAATAGAAGAAAGGAATGTGTAGGTGACCAAAAAGAAACATTTGCATTTACGGGTTTGTTTGTTTGTTTGTTTGTTTAATTTCTAGACTCAGATTTAAACCTTAGACAAAGCTTCACCCCAGAGGAAAATGATGAGATGCACGTGGTCATCCCAAATGTTCTACCCATTCCCCCCCATATCTGAAGGTCCCCTGGAGACCACCTTGTCCTCATTCCAGCAACCCAAGGAGGTAATACAGATTCGTATAAGAAAAAAGATGCTGTACAAAACAGATCCATACTTGCTTTCATTATCCTTCACTCCAGCTGGTGGGTGGCATGTCACTGCTGCAGCTTTTATTTGCCTTTTGTTAGGCCTGATGAGGACATTATGTTCTTCTGAGGAGACCCTTTAGGCTGCCTTGAGGGAGGAAAAGAGTAGTGTGAGAGATGAGCATTATAATTGAAAAGAATTCTTTCTTTATCTTTTAAAATATTTTCATATGCTTTTGAGAGATGCGGAAAGGAAAACACAAACATTTTTCCTAGAACGGGATTGTGGATCACTGTTGCTCTTGATTACATATTTCGGCAACCCTGTGTTCTTGATTAAAGAAAATGCAGTCTTTTATATATTTATTTAATTTTTTTGTTTTAAATGGAAACATATACCAAAATTTGGCCCAAGTTTTATAGCAGGAATGAGAAAAAAAGTCAATTCTAAAATTGTGAGCTATACTTGACAAGTACTTCCAAATCAAAGGCATTAAAATATTTCTTTCTTGTGTTTATATTGAATTCATCTTAATTTTTCATTCTGGTTTGGATGCCATATCTTACAGTTCAGCCAGGAACGACTGGGTTTGTGCAGAAAGTACCTCAGTTCGGTGTGAAGGAATGGAGAGAGTTAAATCCATACCCACCCAACTGTGGTGAGGCAGGAACCCAGCGGAGTTGTTGCAGGAACAGAAGCTGAAACGGAGTCTGACAGGAAGCACCTATGACCCAGGGAGTGTTAGTTCAGGGGTCCCTAGATGCTACCAGAGATACTTTGAAAGTGAGGAGCGATAGAGTGACTCCAGCCCCACACTCGACTCTACTGTTCATCCGTATTTCAGTAAGATTCATTTGAAGAAATAGAGTTCCATTGCAAGAAAAATGAAGAGAAGCAGGAGCAGGAGGAGGAGGAGTTGAAAGAAAGGGAAAGAGGAGAGGAAGTAAATTGTTTGATAATCACCAGACAAGAAAATTTATATTTTTGGAGAACTGAACAAAGTCTCGTTCACAAGATAGTCCCTGTGCTTTGAAAGGAGCCTGACACGTAGTGGGCATTCCATATATATTTAGTAAACAAATGGATGAATAAATAAATGAAAGAGTGTTACAGATCAGTTGACTATACACTAAATATCTCAACTGATAAGCAGAGCACAATAGTTGGTTAATGGATGCCAGGCAGGGAGACAGACATGTAGTGCCTGCAAAGCTGTTGGCAAGGAACAAGGTCCCAGTCAGTGGAGCGGAAACCTCGTGCCCGGAGGAGAGACTGGGCAGAGGAGGACAGGTCTGAGTCCTAATGAAAGTCAGGAGAATTGGGAGTACACAAGGCAGGAATCTAGAGAGCAGAAACCAAAGCAGAAATCTGGCCTGGGGCTTGGCAGCAAGACAGGAAAATTGTTTATAAAAGTGACAGTGGATTCGGAACAAACTTTCAGAAAGAAGACAAGTATTCAAGTCCAGACCTCTGGTCAAGGTTAGCTCCAGGAACTGTGGGTAATTAGCAAGTAATCTCAATCATGATTACAGGAATGTTTGGGGGCAGAAGCTAAAATCCACCCTGGGTTTGTGGTGAATTTTTTTTCTTCCAGGTTTGGTTTTTCCTTTTTTTTTGCCAAGCTTGTCCATCAATTTATTTTATGTTTAAAAAGGTTCTGTTGGAGAAAATTGCAGGCGAGTGAGGGAGAAGATAACTTTCAGAGGTAACCGAAAGGACTGGGGGAGTTCTAAGAGGCATCTGAGACAGAAGAGTTGGAATGTCACTGACTGAATGCCCATTAGGTAACCTCACCAAATACACATTTATTATAAGTGAATGAAATAAATTAGCTTACTTGACAAATATGATTATCCAAAACAAAATGTTCACCACAATGCCATGAAATATGGCAATTTCTTTCCCAAAGTAGTAAACAGTACAGTATTTATTGAGGAGAGGATTAAGAATATTATGCTTTCATTTAATTAATTTTACTATAAAATTGCACCAACTCATGATAAAACATTTAAACAGTAGAAATAAAAGTAAATATAGCCTTCCCCATTTGGCCAGTACCATTCACAAAAATGTTAAAATGCATCGTATTGGATATTGTTTTAGAAACATTCCATGTAGCTACAAGTGTATACATGTTAATACTCTTCTTACACAAATAGAATTGTGACATACTCAAAGTTTTGCAACTGGATTTTTGCAAATAATACTTAACCTTCTTTCTATGTAGACACATATAGATCTATAGATCTACCATATATTACACACTAGGTTGCATAATACTCCATTTTTATGTATCTTATATTGTAATAAACATTCATTAACATGTTATCTGTGTCCACTTATGTTAGTATGCCTATAGGGTAAATTTAGAAATTTACCCTAAAAGTAAAATTTCTGGGCTAAAATACATAGGCTCATATTCATGGATGCCACAACACTATATAGCCCTTTTGGTTTTTTAATTTCTATTTTATTTTATATAATAAAGTGGTAAAATATATTATTTTGTAATATGTATAAATATGTTTATATCTTAAATAGTATTTATACTCAGTTTATAGTATTAAACCAGGTAGTGTCATAGCTAATTAACCAATATAACATTCTTTTTAAGGTAGTATTCAAAAGATACCTTTTAAATTCCATCACACAACTGCAGAGAAAAGCAGAGGAGAAAATAGAGACACGAATAAAGCACCCTCTCCTGCTCTGTGAACACATTATTTACAGCTGGAATTGGTACCCAGTGTTTCAAGGTTAATGCTCTTTGTCAGTCAGAGGAAAACAATTGTCTTCACTGTTTTTCAGTCTATAAAAGTCTTTCTCTCTTTCTCTCTCTCTTAAATGGTGGGTGTGAGGTCAAATCTGAAATACAACATGGGTGAGGTCTTGCCCTGCAAAACAACATTAGAAGCTAGTCCCGAGTGGAGGAGAGACAGAAGAAGTTGAAGTAGCTTGGATGACTAAATGCAATCCATTGGCAAAAGTGGGGTCTATAAGCGCCCGAACTTGGCTGCAGGTAGCCAGGGAGAATTAGCCCCAGCTTGTGCAAGAAATGGCCCTGAAGGGGTCATACAAATGGTGACCCTTGCTAAAAGGTCACCTAACCCACAGCACAGAAAAGTTGATGCCATCTTCCCGGGAGTTGAGGAAGAAAGGAAGAAGAAAAGTTTCCTTGATAGTGTACAGTGGCAGGGACCTTGGCTGTGCTGACAATAACAGGGGAAGAAAGGACTCATCTATGGCTGTGCACTCTTGTGGTGCTTCACCGGGTGGGGTGCTCAGGGATAACAGCAGCTGGAAGGAGTTGGCAGGCCACTGTGATTTGCCGGGAGCAGAACGGCCTGTGTCACTGGGAGCAGGCCTCGGGTGCAGAAGGAACCACTTGTCTACCTTGCTTGAAGGCTATCCTAGAAGCAATGCCACCATGAGCACCTTGATCTACATTGAACGACACCGACTTGCTTGCTAGATTTTGTTATCATCAGTGAAAAATTACCTGTAGCTTTCTTTTAGGCTGGGGGGGTGGGGTGGGAAATACACTTCGCATGTGCTGTATAAATTTCACACATTTATTACACACTTGCATTCTCTGAAACATTAGGCAACCATGGTTTTGAGAATGCGCATATGAAAAATCCAAACTCTTTATTGGTGATGGTTCAGGTGTATGTCCTATAGTAAGGGATCACAACAATATTGCCTCCCTCTTGTATCCCCAGCACACCACGGTGGAAAGAAGCTTTTTAAGTAAAAGAGAACCTGTTTCAATAGCCAGAAGCCTATGTCCAGAAACATGTGCCCTTAATCACTACATTCATGCATAAATGACACACGGAGGCTCGTGAAAATGGAAGAAGGGCAAGTGTAAGAAACGTCTAATAGGATACAAAATCAAATCTATCATTAAGGGACAAAATTGCTACCAGTGAAAATGGTCAGTCTGGTTTCAATCAATTGATTGCTAATAATTAAAAATACATCTCCATGATGGATACTCAGAATGATTTTCCTCTCTCTGTAGCATTCGTTTTTTCAGTCTGGATGTTTTACTATGACATTTTGCAAGCAGGCATTCCCTGATTTACTTTTTATGGCCAGATAGCTTCTAGAAACTAGAACCTCAGTGAGAATGAGGTCCCTTTGACCTCTTGCAGCCTCCACCTGCCTCTCTCTCTGCCTTGGATTTCTCCATCTAAGGAGGTTCGGACAGCCCTCCAATCACCCAGCAACAAGTCCGAATGTAATTACGACAAATAAAGGATCTGGAAACCCTGCTTGGTAACTGACTTCAAAAGAGAATTAAAGCTCCACACAGAATCAAGCCTCTTGTCACGGGGCACGTACCATACACCAAGTCCATAGCTGTCTAGTTCAACTCAGAATTGAGAGATGCCCTGCGTGTTCTGAATGTGCTTCTCATCAAAATGTATCCCACCCGCCGCACCACAACTTGTGTGGTAATAAGTTCTCCAGCTGACCCAACACTGTGAAGAGACCCCTGACATCACTCTATAGAGTTTTCATCCTGACCAGGTAAACCGTCACTCCCCGTGGGGCAGCGTGTGACACTCCATAAGGGTAACCCCCCTGTACGTCCAGTGAGACTGTGGTAGGAACATTCTCCTGCCCTGGAGCCGGGCTCATCATTGTTCCCTGTGAACAGACAAGGCTCCTGCCCATTCCCACACTCATAAACGCAAGCAAACTCTGTCCCTGTGAAAATACGTTCTCATTTTAATGGCATTCCAGATCTAAAATGATAAAAAAAATCTGAATTATTCCAGTGGTTCCTTTCTTGTTACTTACTTTCTGTTCAGAGGCTACAAAGCACCTTTCTTGTACAGATTTTTCTTTTGTTCTGTATAATAATCCTAAATTTACTCCTGATTTTTCCCTCCAAATTAGCCATTAATCAAACATTTCCAGAATCTCCAAAATTTCATGAACTTTATGGCATGGGTTTCTCACCCTGAAGATAGACATGTGCTTATCAGAGGAGGCCCTGTGGGCACCAGAGGTGTGGGATCACCGAGGGGTCCTGTTCTGCATCTTTCTGTGTAGAGAGCAAGTAAATAGGAAATGACATTTGAATTTACAGGGTAAGTTTTATCTTTTTTTAAACTTGTTCACAGAAAGTGAAACACCTTTAATCCTTAGACAGTATCTATCTTGCTCAAAGGCCATCTTAGGAGGTACATGACTGTGAGGGTCTCAAGGACATTCTTCTAACACAGCCCGATGCTCAGAACTCTCGGCTTTGTCGACTGTCTGGCTCCACACTGGGACCCATCAACAACCTCCGTATGGATCTAAACCTGTGATTGTTTTATACATTAAAACTGCAGAGAGACTGGGCAGCATTTTCTTTGCTAGCACTGTGTAAAAAATATCGGCTTGTTTTCTTTAACCACTGTCCTATTTATCTCACAGCCAGTCTCAGAACATGGGCTGGCTCCTTACAACTCCCACACAATATAAGAGCTTGTTTCCAAAGAGCAGAGAAAATTGACTAAGATCCATGGTTGGATGACAGATGGGTTCTGTCGCCTTGCCAGAGACATGAAATCACAGGTGACACCTGATATATGATAATAAAGAGCACCCAGCCAGTAATCAACCCTTGGCCTTTATTTTTGTGATGTCATCAGCATGCAGGTGGCTTACCTGAGATTCTGAATAAAATGCTGAGCATTGTCAAGAGGCTCACAGGGACAACTTTTTATCTCCCCATCTGTGTGATCTCCCATGTGATGAGTCTGGACTGCAGCCATTTCCATCTCTGTCTTGGTTTACAAGAAGTTATCAGAAGGTTGTCTGTGGGCCTTCTATCCTGCTCATTCCTTTGTCTTAAAAACCCCTGACACATATAAGACAGTTCAAAGATATCATTAACTGTAAGATCAACAACTTTAGGGCTAAATTTAAATGCTTTATAAAATATAATCAATAAGAAATAGGTGTGAAGAATACCCACATCATATCAGCCTGGATTGGATTGTTCATGGTACTCAGAAGACAAACTCCTGGCTTTTTTTTTTTTTTTTTTTTTTTGCAGCATTGTTTCCTACAATTTGGTGGCACATGAAAAATATGCCTGAGGAAGTGGTGCTTTTCCTGCAGCCATTTAGGAAGCAGACGCTTATCCTATTATTTATTTCCATTTAGTCCAGCTACCACACTTTAAAAAAATACACAAAATGAATTTAACTGAAGGTCTCACAATAAAACAAAAACCACACAAAATTAAAAAAATGAAAGATTAGTTAATAAATGAACTCAACCTCCTTCAACCAGGTTATGTCATATATCACAAACAGTTTGCTGAACAGCTAGCTTTCTCACAGTAAAATAACTAGCACTACTGGGAGCACCTGAAGCAACAAGAAGGTGCTGTGTACCTTCTCACCATTAGCTGGTTTACAGCTCATGAAGCCTAGCGAGCTGGTTTATTATTGGCAGTTTATCAATAAGGAAAGGGAGGTGCAGGTAATGTTAGGTACTCAAGTTTACACAACTATAAATGCAAGGCTAAAATGAAACTCCAGCTTCACTGATTTCAAAGCAATGTTCCTCACCACTACATCATACTGCGCATAAATATTATAATATGTAGGTAGAACCAGAGTGGCATTTGCATATTATGTTATATTCCCTCCTCACTAAGATAGGAGTGAATCCCTGGTCAGAAGCATTAAAGGAAATAGTTGTGACGGTCCCTCTCTTCCATGTTCACCCTGCAGTTTCATTATTCCCTGCTTGTCCTCTCGGCCCTGTGCCAGGCCATCCCTTTCACAGATCTGGTCAATTCCTGTCATCAATGTCGATTTACAAGTAGCCAAGAACTCTTAGCTCTCCACTGGTAATTGCTCAAAACCTATATATGCTATACAGAATTATCATTTAATCATTTATGTAGTGGTAGTTGCATTGTTTATTGCTTTAGTTTTTTGTTTTATTTTGCTTTTTGGGGGTGCTGCTTGAGTACATTGGTATACCTTTTGGAACGTAAGGCATTCCACTCCCCCTAAGTATGACATCTGTAAAACTACTTACTTGCTATTAGTGTGTGTTCATATTTCTGGGGGTAGAGGGAGTTTTTAAAGGTACAGCACATAGTATAAACTACTTGGCTCTTAACAGAAAAGAACAATTTCTGGATTTAGTGCTGCACCAGAAAATGTTCACTGGCTTACAAGTAATTCTTGCATTGATACTTTTTGTTTCATATGATTAAACTCTTACTTGATTAAAGCAATTTATTTTTAAAAATTAACAATTTCACACACACACCATATAAACACACACAGGAAACAAAAAGGAAATACAGTTTTTTAAATAAATTTTCTGTATGGAATTAATAACTTTTCAGCTTTCCTGTGCATTAGATGCTAATAGTTACCACATAGAATAATTTTTAACAATTTTTTAAAATATCATGAGAGAGTACAATTTTGAGATGATGTTTAACACTTGAAATGTTTTTTTGGTCCATTTGTTGCATCAGTGAGCTGGAGCAATTGCGACATGGGGTCCAGCACGACGTGGGGTCCAGCACTCTGACCTACTTACTTGTTTGTTTATGTGTTTGTATAAATAAAGATAAATTTGAAAGATTTAGCAATGAGAAAGATTCAACTGACATTTTTCAGATTTTTCCAGAAGAATATAAACAGAAATGTTTTGTATAATAAGGACAATGAAAATAGTCCAACAATAATATACAGTTGTTTTAATTATAACATTTTGTACTTCATTAGGAGCAATATGTATTGCATTTTATTTGTATTCTCTGTGATACCAGCCCTGCTTGATAAAGCTGGCATAAATTAGAGATATGGAATGTAATATGAGGATTATAGGGTTCCATAACTGCCCCATAGTGGATTTGGGGATGTATACCAACAGCAAATTCCCAAATGAGTTTTTAATCCATACACATACCAAATAGCTTCATTGTCTTTCATCTTCAAAATCAAGCTTTTCATATTGTAGACTACATACGCAGTCTAACTTGGACCCATGCAAAGAGCACTTTATAGTTATGGGGAATGAGGCATGAAAAATATGTGCATCAAATGATATATCAGTAAATAAATCACAAATGAAGCATCCTATCTATTATGAAGAAATACAAATTTCCAAAACTCCAAGTAAATACTAGCATTAGGCTTAGAAATCATCAAATATGTAGGGGAGGAGTTATTTCATTTAAAGAAAGAAAGATGGTAATATATGGTTGGGCAAAGAGGCTAAAAAATTTGAAGTAGATGAACGGAGGTAAAAATTGAGAATCTTCTGCATAAATGTCTATATATAAATAGGGCATCTTTACCAGAGTGACATGATAAATGTCTCTACAAATATGACTAGCAGATTCTCATTAGAGTCTCAGAAATTCCTGTGTAATGCCTATTGGAATGAGACATGGTGTAATGGTGGTTAAGCATGAGATCTAATTTACAATCTATGCAACTTTCACAAGTGGACTCTTAGGAGCACTTTCTATCACTTCTTAATGATTTTTCTTATCAGTTTGGTAAGTCATGCAATAGTCCCTAAAATAAAAATCAATACAGTTCATGCAGACTGGCTTGATTCTAATTCAGTACAATCCTTAATAAGAAAGAACTAAGCTCATAGATGAGACTGTGTGGATTAACTACAAACACATCCTCTAGTCCAATTTCTATCACATATGTCTCTTAGAAAATTTCAGCACTACTCCCTAGTGTGTCATTTGCAAAACTGCACATTAATCAGAATCTCTGCTAAGTGGCTATTGATTCGTGCCAAAATTATTTAAAACATCATGATGATGAAAATTCAAAGCATTGAAATGAATGAAGGGACTAGAAATAGAAAAGAGTCCATTTTACTCAATCTGAACATTGAAGCTACTCTAAACAAGAGGCTCAACTTAAAAAAATGTAACACATGACTTAAAAAGTAAAATACAATAGAATAAACTACTTTAGAAAACTCCATAAGGAAAACAAATATGCATACTTTACATTAAAAAATTAAAGTCTGATTTAAGAGGCTTTATTTTTAAATTTATATTTTGTAATACGTTTCTGCTAGAGTAGTAAAACTAGAAAATAAATGGCAAAATATTCTCAGGAAAAGATGAAAAGTGTATAATACCATTTTGTTTTATCTTGTTCATTTTCTATTTGTGTGAAATTTATAAATTATGCAAAAACATCTCATTTTGCACATTAAACTATATGAATCTTTTGCCATTTATTAATGCTACTGTACCTCTCTTTGTTCTAAAGATGACTCCTAAAAATCCTCATCTACCGCAAATCCATCTTAGGTTGATCAGAAAGAGATTAATGATTTCTACTGGACCCAATTTATCTCAACCTTGAAGTCCAAGGCCTACTCCCCTTGCTCTTTAACTCCCAACAAAAAATTTATGCTTGATTTCTCTCCAAATTGCAGATGACCGGAACACAGTGTGAATAATTGTACTGTCTCTGTATGTGTTTGTGCAACCTTCTTATTCTGTATATAAACCTTTTTTCTTTGTTTTCTGTATCACTGTAATTTGATTCAGATTCTAAATCTTTGAAAAAGTGGAATCCTCAAAAAGTACAGTCATATGGTCAAGCTTTATGTCAACAGAATGAAAGCATATATTTCTCCTATAGAAAGGCCCTGCACGTTATATATAGGACAGTAAGTAGGGATACAGGATCTTCCTACAGGGTGAAGAATAAAAACTTGGAGACAGATATATAATTTATCACGAATTAACTACAAAGCAATGTAAGTAAATACAAAATGTGTTTGGGTCACATAAACAGGATCATTTAAATATAGCATTTAGCAGCAATAAGGGCAAGAGAAGTTATACTTGAGCTGAGTCTTGAAGGTTGAGCAGGAGTTTGTCAGGGTAATAAGATGGAGAAGGTATTCTAGAGAGACGTGAAGATGTTCATTGGTAAAGGCATAAAGGAAGGAATGAGCCTATTTGTTCAGGAAATGGTGAGCTTTTTAGCATAGTTCTAAGATTAGATTGTTGTAATAGTCATTTTAGGTTATATGCTATCTAAGAAGCTCTGACAATATATCCTGAGAAACAGCACCCAGGCAGGTTGATTTTTAGCAGAAGACTGTCCCTATAAAACCAATATTGGGAAGTCAATTAATTAATACCTTAGGTCCTCAGATTCTCAAGGTGCAATATGGGATTTGGGAGCCAAATTATATGTCAGAGTCTTTCTAGACCCTGAGTTTTATAATTCTATAAATTACAACTCAATTAAGATGTTTGCAAACTTAGTGAAAACATGTCAAGATTTCACTCCTAAGACTTGCATTTCCAAAGCCTTAAACATAAGGCAAAGTTTTCCTTTTTTCCCACATAAAGAACCCATAGTAATTATTCAACAACTACTGATGTGTCCTGATTTATGATTACAAATCCAGAAGACAGAAAGCAGATTTTAGAATAGTTATGTTTTGAATTGTACTAAATTATTTTTAAACAAAAGATGTCACAGAAAAAAATCTGTTTAGCATCCATTTTCTCAGGTTACAGACCTACCTTTTTTATTTTGTACACCATAAAATCTTTTATTTTTCTTCTAAATGGTGAGTGTACATACCATGAGATATGTGAAATGTAAGAAAAATTGAATTAAATAAATGAATTCAAGATTGACTAGATTATATTGAGCTAACACACAATCCTAAAATCTAGTTAGTTTGCAATATCAAGTATTTATTTTTAGCTTACCCAGAGATTACTTCAAGTTCAAGTAACTCTTAAGTATTGTCATACTCATGTAGCCCTAAACTTTGAAACCTCTTATCAACACATATTCTTTCACTATCACCTTAGCAGGGTGAAGTGTGAAGAGGAGAGTGGAATATTGGCAATTAAATACTTCTTCCCAGAAGTGACATGTGTCATTTCTGTCATCCACCCTATCTTCCCACATTTTATTGTGTGAAGGAAGTCATATGACCTCTCCTAACTTCAAGGAGATGAGTACATGCTGTTTCTTGTATACCCAAAGATAGAGATGAATCAGATTGCTGTTGGAGATTAGCAGCAATATCTACCACCTATTATAAAGCAAGCAAGAAATTAACATTTGTTTACCATCTACCATGGATCAGAACTGTGTTAACTTAATGGATGCTCACAAAAAAACTTACGGGTACTATATAGTATTGTCATTTTGCAGAAGCCAACAAACAGTCAAGAAGGTAACAAAACAAAAACATGCCCTAAAAAGATAGAGGGGACTTAACTCATAAATTTTTATTCCAGACTTGTGTTCATTGTAAACAATCGTACTATTGAATATCTCCACAAGTTTATAAATAATCAATTAATAAATATCACCCTTATGTTTATCACTTAGAAAGTCAAATAGAAATTGTGTCTTGAGGTTATAATTTTGTTCTCTGTTCTTGAAAATAAGATTTAGAAAAACATTATATTAAAGTAGTTGGATATCACAATTATCTGATTCATATGGAATTGAGGAAATCTCCATATTCCATTCCAACTTTTGAGTGTTCTGAATATGCTCTTTCAGAATTTATAAACATCTGACTACTGGCTAAAAATTATCTTCTTTGTATTTCATCCATCAATGGCCATGGGAATTAAAAATGGAGCCCAGTTCAGCATAAAATGTGAATCTAGTTACATGAGCCTTTTTTTAAAGCTCGATGATAAGTAAAGAGCATTCATACCCATTGAATATCTTATCTCAGTGTTTCAATGCAGGTAGGATGATGGTCTTGCAAGAGAGATTATTCAATATGGTCTATAGATTTTATTTTTAAGTTGAAAAAGTAACCTGCAATATGGCTAGGATAATGGTTTCTATGTTCTCCTGAAGGCAGTCAGTAGTTCTATAAAAGGACCATGGAGTGCATTGTTCCTTTCTTCCCAAAATGACTATTATAATTTTTAAAAAACTTGAATTGATAATGGATTTAGTTTGCATATATTAACATTCACCCAAATTGTCTATTTTGGATATTAAATAAATAATATAGGATTTGTGCATATGAAATAAGCTCTTTCTGTGTTGCTGAAATTCTTGCATAAGTTTCACTGATTGTACCTCCCTTTCTCTGCATCAGACTATGTCCAGGAAAGCTAAAGAAGGAGAAACCATGCAAACTTCTCATACAGTAAACATACTATTTCCTTATTTTTAAACTTTGGAAGGTAACTTATATGAATAACAATTTTATAAAATTCAGGAGTTCTAATAAATTTGCCTACACATTGGTTTTCTAGATATGTTCTCAATAAGTATTATAAAACAAAAAAAATCGTGTTAATATTTGAAATCATGAAAGAAATCAAAACAGATAAAGAATGACTAAGACAGTGAATATCTGTAAGGAAGTTTAATATATTTTCAAATTGATCAGGTTTAGTTGATACTGGCAGTTCTCAACTGGCATGAAACTCAAGCCTAATCAATAAAACACAGAATGTTGCTTGAAATCAGAGGATTAAGCTTCTCATCACACACTACTAAAGACCAAATTAATGAAAATTTTTTAAAAAACCACAAAATAAAGACATTGAGTCAAGACTTTTAATAAAACATTACTTAAAACACACAGGTATACTTCAGAAGTTCATTAATTGTTCTCTTTAAATCGTTGGCCTGTCTATATTGTTGTCATTTGTTGTGTGTTGAATAGGTAATAGGAATGTTTTCTAATTCTCCCAGGAACTCTGGAAGTTAGCTATCACTCTCCTCACTTGTGGATATTATTGAACTGGGGCTCAGAAATGCAAATTAACATGTATGAGGTTGTGAGTGGAACAGAGATTCAAGCCTACTTCTGAGTGATTTTAACGTCCAGGTGTTTTCTGAAACATCTCAGGTTGTGACAGATAACTGCACCTTAATTATCCCCTTCATATGGACCGATCACTTCAGGTGTCTTTTAGAGCCTCCTCTTCTTAGTTCTCTTCTTTCTACATATTTATGGCACCTATCCTGTTTTATCTATTGCCATTGATTCTGACCTAATTTAAAATGTCATTATAGTATTTTGCTTTACCTTATTAAATGTATTCAATTATCAACATATTTTGAATGTCCAAAAAATTGACTCTAAAAAATAATAAAATCTTTTTCAAACCTGTACTAAGAGTCTTTGACAGTCCTCCCATTAAGAAGCGAGGGCTATGTCCCTTGTCCTTGAATTTAGGCTCTGTAACCACTTGACCAATAGATTATGGTAGAAGTGACACTGTGCCTATCAGGGCCCAGGTATTCAGACACTAGGACATTCTACTTCCTGTCTGATGTGAGAAAGCCCAGGTGATGTGGAGAGACCATAACGGTCTCAGCTGAGGACTCCAGTCAATATCCAGTATCAACCAGCAGACACTGATCGAGGAGGCCTTTGAAATGAGTCCAGCCCCAGGCTCCCGTCGAGAACCATCTACCTGGGCAAGGTCAACCTCCAAGACAGTGAGAGAGAAAATAATAAATAATTGTTGCAGTTTTAAGTCACTAAGATTTAAGGTGACCTGTTACGTAGCAATAAATAACAAGAATTGATGACTAACACCCAAAGCCTTACCAAGTCTAGTGGGAAATGAAGAGATACAGTGAAAGAAATGAAATAGGAAATGTTTTAGCATTAAAATAACTACAGGAGAAAGCCCGCTCTTCGTCTGGGAGAAATGCCTGGGTAACTCGATGGGTGGTTAAGGTAGGCCTATTTTGAGGTAGGCATGTTTTGACCTCGCTGATCGGGGGTAAGGGTTTTGCTGCTTTACTAATCTTAGAAAATTTTAGTTGGAAGGAGTCCTTCTTAGGTAACATCCACCACTACTAATATTTTTAAATGCCACTTTCACTCAAACTGTTTTTGCTTATTCTTTTGGTATTCAAAGAAATTCCTACCCAAAACAGACTTTAAAGTATCTGTTGTCTCTAGGTATTTTAATTTTCTTAGGCTCATAACATGATGGACAGGAGAAGGAGGTGGGGAATTCTAGGAATGAACCCAGGTGCCGCTGCGGGAGAGGCCGAGCCAGGGGAATTCCTACAGGCCAAATTACATCTGTCAGCGGGTGGCACATTCTCTCAGGCATTTTCAAAATATCCCAATATTGATTTCAACTCAGTTTGGGGAAATATTTCTCCTAAATAAGACAATCTTCTATGATATTGCTATTTCCAGTGCGGGGCGGTGGGAGGGGGAGTGTTGTACCAATAAAAACATAGAAAACAGTTTTATATGCTCGTATGTAACTTTGCAAAACTCTGAATCAGAAATTCAATATTGTATTGTGGTCTAATTTCTGCCCCATCCAAATGTAATACTTGAAATTATAAACAAATTGGCAATTGTAGGTTATTCACATTTTAGCTAGATGCATCTAGGTACACGCTATATTCTCATATGTACAAGGCAGTCACATAATCTGAAGAGATGAAACTGTCAATTCAAAGTCGTTAATGTAATTATATTGAATCAGGAGGTCCTGTTACTTTGCTCACAGTTAGGGGGTTGGGGGAAGAGACCTTATGTAATACTGAAATGAAACATTATTACTGTCTCACTTACTCCCTCTTGGAATTGGTGTAGTGATTACTTCAACATCGACATCAGTGAAAAACATTTGACATCTGGCCTAGAAAATCAGACAGTAGACCACAGAGACTTTGATTAAAAAACTTCATGTAATTTTCTCCAATCAGTAGCTTGGCCTGTTCTTTTATCAGAGTGAAGGTTGCTCTCATCACCTGCAAATTTATACTAAAGCTTTAAACAAATAAGCAGAAACTTTCACATGAACATCCCCTCCTGAAGGAATACTTAGGAGGAACTTGATGATTATTAGCTGATGGTCTGATTTCTTCAGTGTGAAACAAGCTTGGAATCTTCTGTAAATTTTTCTTATTCCACTCATGAGTATGCATGTATGTGTGTTTAGCCTTCATCTCAGAAAATATTTGGGGGCAAACTCTATACAAGGTGCTATTGCTTGCTGGAGAAAACAAAAGGCTGCTCCTTTCACATCATTCGTGTGCCAAGAACTATTCTGAAGTCAGAAATCATGCAAGCTGCTACGGTTCTGTATGTTTAACCTCCTACAGAGAAGAGCCATTCCCATTACTGAGAAGAATGGACCCTTAGCGACACAACAATAGAGATCCTGAGATGAACTGCAATGCAGTATCTCCATGAATTAAAGTCTCCATCAGAGGCTGTGGCTCTTGGCATCAGACAGCAAGAGCCTCGATGAAGTCAAGCAAGAACTGTGCAGTAATGAGCCATCCTGCTGCTGCCTTTTCTCCTTGAAGACAATTTATATGATGAAACTTGATAATTAACTTATGTCCAACAAACTAAATCCAATACATCTATTTTCGGGTCAGAGGCAGTGGCTGTAGTCTCATGGAGTATGCCACCCCATCTACCAGCTATTTGACAGGGAGACAGCCCCTGCTAATACAGTGTCACAGTAAATTTGCTTATCTCTGAAAAACAACAAGGTATGCTGTAAAATATGTAGGTAGTATCAAAACATTCATAATAAAACCCTAATAAAATTAGAAAGTTGAAATAAAAAGAAACCACACTCTTCAACTGTTTGTCTTGAAATTACCTGCAATAATGGCTGATAATTCTAACCATATATATGGAGATATACATACATACAGTGCTTCCGCCCGTGAGCTCTGAATTGGTGCCCCAGGTCCAGTTTTCAAGGAAGGGAGACAGTATGATGAAGTAAAAACCAACTTTTCCCAATTCTACAACTTTATCTTTCAGGGTTTACAAATTGTCATTGTACTGTTACACGCTGGAGAATATGAAATCTATTCCATGATTAGAGACATGGTAAAAAACAAAAAAAAGAAAGAAAGAACGAAAGCATGTCTTCCTTGATACTACCTGCAACGGCAAAGTTAAAAAAAAGGAAGGTGAAAAAAGGAAACACTTGGATCATTTTTCAAAATGTCAATGTTTTATTTAAACCTGCCTGGGGCTGATCTTTGCACTCAATCCATGTACACGGCATGGTACTGGAATTACAACTCTCGGATGGAAAGAAATAAGAAGTACAAGGCTGATTTTGCATCACAAGTTCTATTTCTTGATACATGCTCACAACGGTCATTTATTGGTCCATTGGCCTACGTCCTCATGAAATCAGATTGCATTTTTGGAAATCAGGCAGAGAAATAAAATCTGCTCTCAGAGATGGATATCTGTGGGGAAACACTTTCATTATGTGACTGCTACAAGAGGTATTCTGCTGGAAAAAAGTGATTTGTTCCATGGAAAAATGCATCTAGAGGAAATTGATATTTAGTTACTCCTATCAACCATGCTTATAAAAAAAGAGAGATTCTAGGTTTTTATCTTTCAAAAAGGTTACATGATTAATCTTTCTAGATGTATTTATTGTAAAATGACATAGCACAGGAAGCTTAGAACTGCTTCTCACAATTGCTACCTTTTAAATATAAAATTTATTGCTGATAAATCATTTAACCCCTCTTTTATCAGGCTATCCCACTATGGTCTTAACGGTAGAAGTATTCTTCTAAGAACAAGTGTATGTAATGTTCTTAAAATTATTTCTTTTCTGACTAAATTTACAGTTATTTTACCAGAATAATAAAGTCAACAATGGTTGGCTTTCTAGGGACTATTGGAGCATGACACATTATTTTCTCAAAGGCAAATTGATGTTAAGACAAGTTGAAAATTGTATAAATGTCTCAGGTCTAAAATAAATCCCCATTAATGGGATTTTTGTAAGCAAGCAACCAAAATATACCTGGTTCAGGTGGTGGGGTCAAAGTGAGAAGTGATCTTACTGCACTAGTCAGAGTCTTGTCTTCCTGTAACATGTGTGCCTTGTAAAATCATGCATTTAATAGCTTAAGGTAAGTCCTTAGACATAAGCAAACCTTGACATTTTACATCATGCTTTGCCATTGTCTATGCAGCTAAATGCACAATTTATGACAGCTCACACTGTAAAGGCACTGAATCCTATTCCCTGTTATGTAAAATCATTCTAATAAAAATGTGTTTTTATATTTTTAAAGCTGGATCTGAAAAGCAATTTCTGTTTAGGATATAAATTTCCATGAGGGCAATAAACCTTTGCATTGCTGTCAGGTGTACCCTAAGTACCTAGGATGGTGCCTATTAGGTCCTCAGTGAATGAATGAATGAGCTGTGAGAAAGACAGCTAACACTACCTATAACGCAGGGCTTGAAATGGTATTGGCTTACCACTAAAATGACTGTGGAACAGTGATTTGTGCAGCATAGTCCTGAACTTTACCCTTTGATCCCTTAGGGCAAGCTAGCCCATGACTGCCACTTGTCTGTTTCTGAGAACTCTGGGGTATATGATTAGGCAACTAAAACTTTTGGAAAGACTTACAACGTGGAAAATACTCAAGTAGAGGAAACTGGAGAAAATAGGAATTTAGAGAAAGGTACTTTGTAAGTTCATTGGAACTTGGAGAAATCATCTATTTAACAGCAGTTTGTTTATTTAATACCTAGCAGGGGGCAGACCTTGTACATGCAGGAGTACAGGGTAGTTACACAGAGGCTATAGTTACAATCCTGCTCTTCCTCTACTGGTGATATGGTTACATCTAACTCTGCTCAGGGAATCAGTGAAGGCCTTACCTTGGCATGGCCTTCCCTGTCTTTGTATCTCAGAAGCTGAGATTTGAGGACAGAAAGTATGAAGTTCGATGTAAAGAGGGGATGGGCCAAAATGTAAAGAATGATTGGAATGACAGCATTCCTTGAAACTGTGAAACAATAAGCATTTTAGGGAAGCAGCAAGGAAACCTTAAAAAAATGGATGTCTTAGTGGAAGAAATTGTGAGTTAATTAGGATATTTAACTTTCTGTTAAAAAGCCCAAAATATACTGATGTTAAGAAGATTAAGAGTTTATTTCTCTCTCATTAACAGCCTAAGCATAAGCAATTGAGGGCTGATGTGGTCGTCTATTATGCAGAACAAAGGCCCTTCTATTTGGTTGCTCAGCCACCCCCAGAATGTGGCTTTCATCTCATGTTTTAAGATTGCTGCTCAGTTCCTGCCATCACATCAATACTCCAATCAGTGAAAAACAGAAAGGGAGAAAGAGAACACCTTCACCGTGTACCTTCTCTCTATTCATCTTAGTTCCTTATTATTTCTAAGCAAAAACACTTTGCTTCCTTCCCTCCAGTTTCTAACCCATATCTTTCTTGTTTTCCCTCTAGGACCAAAACAAAGTCATGAGAATTTAAGTGGCTCATTGAGAAAATCACCACCGGAATTCTGATTCCAGGGTCTTTACTATTGGAGTTGATGTTTGAAACAGCAAGACACAACATGACTTTCGCACCCTGGGCTGGGCTTTCAGTTAGGGAAATTCAAACCAGAACCGATTTTGTCGATCTGGACTGTGTGTACAGTAGAAATAATCGGGGATTGAAAAGAAATAGCAAATATTCTAATGACATTGACACCTTTGTCTCTTTTTTGTATGTTCTGAAATAAGGGCAGTGATGTTCCATGAGGTAGGGTGTAAGGGAGCTGTTCCCAAGACCAGGCACATGGTACAACAACCTCTTGATACCTCTTAGTTTCTTTCTTTTTTTTTTAATAATGATAATATCATCCCAAAGAAGAAGTGAAATGGAAATTTTCCCAGCCTTCAAACTAAGTATAAAATCACATTAACATCTGTTCTGTAAAACAAAAAGACAGCAACTTTATCTTACTCGTGACTCTACACTTAACTGTGTAGAGTCAACATCCATAATAGAAGTCAGATTATGCTCTAGTAGGAATAGGAATATCATTTAAGATAAGATTGTGTAAACAAGTGACAGGAAAATTATAAGTTGATTTCAATTATTAATTTAGTAATTATTATAGTCTTAAGGAGCACTTATTTCTACCCCAGTGGCTTTTTTACATCACTCTGTTTTCTCTATTTTTTTTTTTTTTCAGGCTCTTACTCTCCTCTGTCCTTATTTTTCTCTGTTTTTCTTAAGTCCTCTTTTGTTTCTTTCCACTCTCTTTTTTGGCTTGCTTGCTTTTCTCATTTATCTGTTCATTTATTGAGCATTTATTTTATACCATAATTCAAGCCGCTCTTGATATTTTTCCTCCTCCCAATCTGTCTCCTTCTAAAATTGTATCTTCTATACCTGCTTTCCCTCTTATCTCATACCCCTTTTCTCCCAAAGCATACATGCACATTTACACACAATCAAACACAGTTCTTTTGTTGCTACCAGGGTTCAGCTGGCATTGAAACGAGATGCATGGGGAATGGCTGAGACCTGGAGAATAATCATTCTTCATAGAGCTAGCCGATAGAGAGCAATAGAACGCCATCAGGGCAGCTGGCTGAGAAAGACTATTTAGGAAGCCCAAAGAACAGACAGTAATAATCAGATAATTGTCTGTATTATAATTTCAAAGGAGCTTGGATTTAGAGAAATGAGGTAGGCTCTAGAAAGTGGCAACCAATGGGGATTTAACACTTGGAAACATATGGAACCTATCACAGTGAGTATATTCTCTGTTAACAGCCAGAGAAAATGTCAGTAAAAGACTCCAACCTCAGAGAAATCAAGTTCTTGTAAAGAAACCAATTCAAGAATACAAATAGATAAGAGAAAATTAGGTATATAAATTGGGTTACTGGGACCAGGTGGGTGCACACACCTGGCCCAAGGATGGTTGGCCTCCAAGCTCTTGGCTTTTTCCTGCCTGCAAACCTAAACACAGTAAGAATGTGGGCCCTGGGTGGGAGTTAAGTAACCACTGCACAGAGATCAAAAGGGTGCCTTATCCGAGCAGGTAACCATCAGCACACCTTTCTACTATACTTGCATCCTAGCTACTTTCTATACCCAGGGGTTATCAATTTGTTGCATCTAAAGTGACCATCTAGAAGCTGGAATCTGATATTAATATCTGACAAGGAAGAGGAGATGCTTACAACAGCAAGTTCTTAACAAGGGGTAGGGATATGTCCTGAAACCTTGAACTGCCAACTTCCTAAACACCATCATGACCTCAAATTCATATAGGAACCATGTTTCATAAAGCATTGGATTTTATCTTTATGAGATCTACAGGTTGACAGTGATTAATAAAAACTATCAATTTATGTAGACATAGGGATTTTGGGTGGTTTGTGAACCTCACTTGTAAGCTAAATTAATATACGCAGTACACCTTTGAATGGAAACACACTGTTAAATGTTTGAATATTGGAAGTATCTGTTCTCTTCAAGTGTCCACCTGCTCTGCCTGAATCATCTTGACCCACCAAGTACATGCACATAAAGAATGCATAGAAGCTTCACTGAGGGTGTCAGCCTCTTCTGTTTCCAGAGTTTGCCTAGCCATTGCCCATTCTGCACCCTCAGTCACCATGTCCCTCCCTGGCCATCCTTCCCCCCGGCTCTTTGACTTCTTGCAGGCTTAAAACCGGGCTCCTGATTTTTAGTTCAAGCCTCTAGTTCTGATGGTGCATTCATGTGTAAGGTCCACCCTTGGTCAGAGCTCCTTGCTCCCTCCTATGCATACTTTGCGACTTTGGTAAAGAGACAATCTCAGTCCTTGGCCTTGGTTCTTTGTCATGAAGTTTTTGGTCCACTCTCCTACAGTCATCCTTGATGTGCCAAAAAAATTCAATAAATACTTTACCTTATAACTAATCATAATAACAAGTGGGGTAAATGGGTGAACTGTTTGTTGTTTATTTTCAGTGTAAATTGAATTAAAATATGTCCATACAAAGATGTTTATGCAAATATTTATAGAAAACTTTTTCTCAATGCAGTAGTCCCAGACTGGAAATAACCCAAAATGTTCACCATCTGATGCACAGCTGAAAAAATTGTTACATTCATACATTAGAATACTCCTCAGCAATAAAAAGCAACACACCACTGATATATGCAATGACATAGGTGAATGTCAAAATTGTTTTGCTAAATAAAAGAAGTCAGATATGTAAAGCTTCATACCATATGAGCATTTGTATGATATTCTCAAAATATTTAGTGCCATAGAGCTTCTGGTATCAATTACTTTGAAAAGAATTTTGGAAAGTAAAACTTATTTTAAGTATGAGCATTGATTAAGGTCAAAATATGTGACAAACCAACACAATAACCTTTATATCCCATATACTTCTGAATCCTAGAAACAAATATTAGAAGTGGAAGGGAACTTAGAGATGAACTTGTCTAATGCCCATATTATAACAGGAAATAACTGTATATAAATATCTACATGTTTACTTACTTACAGTACTATATTTGCAAATATTCTTAATTTATGGTATAGACTTTGATAAAATAAATGCTCACTTTTTTTATTCAGAAAGGATCATAAAACAGCTTTTAAGGTAGGGTGTTTAGTAGACTTTGTTTTTGTACCTGATTTTAATTTCAGTTATGGTATCAAATTTTAACTTGGAAACTTAAACTGTGTATGATACAAATAAATAATGAAAAACCAAAAAGACTTCTGGAAGAAATAAGTAATGTTTGATCACATGCATGGGATGGTATATATCTGGTGCCTCCTACCGGCACATGGTATATGAGGTCTGTCAAGACAAAGTCCAGCCATTGTTAATATAACTAGAACAGTTTGCACAACATTGATGTAACCTGGCAGCCAAGGAGAGTGGACTGGAATATGCATGTGTGAAGAATGACAAATTCACTGTACTAGTCAGTGGGGGCAGTAGACATCGCTGAGTAAGCATGTGTACTGTGTGGTCATCTCATTAGAAATGACTGAGTAGAGCAACGAATCTGCATCAGATTTTGTGTTAAGCTTGAACACTCCTCCACAGAAACTATTGGCATGATTCAGAAGGCTGCAGCTTTGGTCAACTGGTGATTGGCAACTTCATCACAACAATGCACCCATTCATGCATCATGTCTTGTGCAGCAGTTTTGAGTGAACCATCAAATCAGCCTCCCTACAGCCTATATTTGGTGCCCTGAGACTTCTGTCTTTTCCCAAAACTAAAATCACCTTTGAAAGGGAAGAGATTTCAGACTGTTGATGAGATTCAGGAAAATACTGTGTGGCAGCTTGATAGTGATTGGGAGAAATGTGTGAGGTCCCAAGGTGCCTACTTTGAATGGGACTGAGGTGTCATTATCCTATGTATAATATTTCTTGTATCTTCTTCAGTAAATGCCTGTGTTTTTCATATTACATGGCTGCATACCTCTGGACAGACCTCATATACTCACTATAAGGTTGCTAAGTGACTGAATGAATCAAAAAGCTATTGCTTGACAATTTCACAGAATAGTTTTTCACACAAGAAATAATTATGCTAATAAAAATATGCTTGGATTCAATATGTCTTGGTTTCACTTCTGTTATTGGCTTTAATTATTTGTATCACATGAGACAGTATTTACATTTATACCTCAGTGGCTTCACCTGTCAGATAGTAATGAAAATGCTTATTTTCACTAAAATATATTTGGTAATGGAAAACAACATGAGTTAGAAGCATTTTGATAACATTTTGTATTTTTATAAGGTATGTGAGCTATTTAAGGTTTATATTAGAAAAGTAATCATTAAGATTGCTTCTAACTCCATGAGTTTATTTTAAAAGTAAATGTAAAATCTTGATTATTTGTGCTCATAAATTGTTGTAACATTATTTAGAAAATAAACATTTGCAGATAAAAATATAAAAGTCAATACTACTACAAAAATGTATATATATGTGACTATATACAGTGTATTACTTTTATTTTTTTTATTTGCAACTAATATACCTTACTAGGTGAATCAGAAGATGCATATCCATGACTTAAGGTGGTTATGTCATGTAACCACCTTATGTCATGGCTGGAGAAGGAAATCAATCTAACACCTAACATTGAGTATGGAAAAGAAAAAATTATTGAATGGCATCCCAATGGCTAAGATAAAGGGCAACTAATTTCTTAACCACACACTATCAAAGGAATAATTTGTGCTTAAACCAAATTATATTTAACTCTTGGGAAACCTGTACCTGTTTTCATAAATTCTTACATAACTTGTTTGTGCTTCCTCTCCCTCTTTCAAATGTTAATACAGTGGAACAAAGAAATACAAAAATGGCCCATATTTCCTTCTTTCCCCTAAACAGATCAGGAACACAATAGTGACATTTATGGAATAGCTATTTTTTTCTAGCCACTGGGCTAAGCATTTTGCATGAGTCATTTTATTTAATCTCACTACAACCCCATGAAGTGAGGATTACCATCATTTTACACCTGAGCAAACTGAGGTTCCCAGAGGTTAATAACTTTTTCAAGGTCGCACAGATGTCAAGGGCAGAGCCAGGTCTAAAATGCAGGTAAACCCATTTCATCCTTGGAGTTCTCCATAATACGCCAGTGGTTCTCCAAGTGCGGCCCTGAGACCAGTAGCATTGGCCTCCCCTGGGAGCTTGTCCTGCACACAAATGATTGAGCTCCGTGAGGGAACTACTAGATCAAAACCTTGGGGAGGCGAAGGGAGGACCCAGAATTCTGTGTTTTAGCAACATTCCTGGGGATTTTGGTGCTCAAGTTTGAGACACACCAAATTACATTATATGTTTTCCAAAACAGCAAAATGTTTGACATTCATAAACAATGTGTATTCAAAAGGCTCCACAATGATTTAACCAGTGGATTTCTTGGATAAAGAAGCTTGATAAATAATATCAATAGCACATATCCTTGTAAAACTGAAAGGCGAGAATCTGCTTGGAATCCAACTGACGGTTAGAAGCTTTTGCCCATCATGTCCTTCATTTATTCCATGGGACCCAAACTGCTCTTCCAAGAAGAAATAGATTTCTTATCCAAAACTATGGGAAACCAAAGTGTACATCATTAGCTGATTGACTTGGCCTCAGCTTGTCCAAGCTGAGTGAATGAACAAGTAAGAACCAAAGATTATGCAGAAAGTAGATTCCCAATTGACCTGATTACTCAGATATTCCTGATAATGATAACTCCACATGGTAAGGGATTGGGGGGAGGAGTGGTAAGAATCTATATTAGAGAAGATGGTGAGGTGAGGTGGGAAATACTTCCACACAAAATAAAATTCCAGCTCCCTTGTCAGGCACGTGTGCCTCTGTGCTGCCCAGCACCCAACACCTGAGCACCACACTCTAGTTAATACACTGGAAATAACCTTTATTAATCTGGGGAATTTCATGCTATTGAAGAGGGTTTGGAGCAGCCAGTTCAGTGTTTTGCATTCCAGCAAATAAGAGCAAGAGAAAAAAAACAGAACACAGTTTTAGTGAACCCACGCTTCTTAATTCCTATTAACTGTCTATTAGGATTGTGCTTACTGATGTGAAAGGTTTGGAAAAATTATGTGAGATATCACATTAAAACAGGAAACAGATGGTGCTTAACTGGGTATGCAGGTGCGGAGAAGCAGCTTCCTCACCTGACTGTAGGATGCATGACAAGACGGCAGTGAACTGTTTGTTCTTCAGTCCGAGTCTGAGGAAACTATCAGCATGTTTGTGAATTACTGTTCATCATGTTTTAAATGTACTAATTTACTTACATAGAATCTAACATGATAACAAGAATATAATCTGACCACGAATTCAGTGAATTGTGGTATATTCTTGCTATTACAATTCTTTCTGAATATCAAAACCGCCCCCTCTGATGTTATAATGTGAGCAGCCTGGGTTTCAGGGCATGAAAAGACTCAGTGCCACTTTAACCATTTGCAAGTCAGGTGAATGTTGGGATAAACTAAAATAATTTATAGAATGTACTAAAAGTAAATTGCAGAAAAATTTATGAGAGGGGGTCACATAGTAATAAAAAAACCCAGAGATTAATTAACGTAAAAAGTCTAGCTGTCATATTTCTCTAAGTAGAAATAATTGTAGTGTAATTTTATTTCACTGATTGAGCCTCCACCTAGGTCCTTGGTAAAGTCAATATGAAAATGAGAGACTATGAAAGGCACCTTTCAGCCTGAAGGAAAACAGGACATGATCTCACCAGCTTCATGATTAAAAAGCATGGAATTATTTGCTATAGACACACGTGTGCACACTCATGCACACATGCACAGAGACCATTAATAATATTCATATTGCTTCCAAAGAATGGGAAATTTGAAAGAAAAATGAATGAAACAAAAACATCTCTCTAAAATATTTGGGGACATTGCAAAATAACTAATGTCTTGAATTTCATTTTTAAACAATCACAACTGTTTGTTCATTTCAGTAATTCTTAAAATATCAAAGCATTAGAAATAAAGACTTCTTTTGTAGAAACTTTCACCAAGAAATTAAATTATTAAACAAATACCAGCCCTGGCTGGTGTAGCTCAGTGGATTGAGCATGGGCCTGCAAACCAAAGGATTGTGGTTCCATTCCCAGTCAGGGCACATGCCTGGGTTGCAGGCCAGTTCCCAGCAGGGGATGCACAAGGGGCAACCACACATTGATATTTCTCTCCCTCTCTCCTTCCCTTCCCCTCTAAAGATAAAATAAATAAAATATTTAAAAAAACAAGTACCAATCATGCATGACTTTTTTTTTTCATTCCTATCATGGGGGAAATCACACTAGAAGCAAAAGTTTGAATAGTTAAAAATATAATCTTCTTAGCTTTTCAAGCTAGGACTCCTGGCATTAAAGCAATTTCTAGACTATGGAAGGGACAGCATTTGCTATCTACTTCCTCTTTGAATCTCTGGAACACGATGCCTGCTGCACCATAGTTGCTCAGTAAATGTCTGTTGGACCAAATGAAGTCGTTTTCTAGCGACACATTGGCTGGGCCCATTACATGTAAGAATATAATGTTTCTGAATGAAAAGTGAAGCTCACCCTTTGGGTATTATAGGCATTCATCTGAGGCTCATAAACACTATCTCAAGGACCTGGTTTTTCTCCTTTCATCTCCTCTAATGATGCTGAAATCACACTGCTTTTCCAGACTTTTGGTTAGGGGAGGATGTAAACACATTTTTCTGTGTTTAGGATGACCTGTGATGCATTTGTGTGGTTTACACACATTGTGAGCAATTGGCTGGTAGTGCAGAAGTAGCCACCTGGAGTAACCCGCAAAAAAAGATCCAGAATCTTGCAAATGTAGAGATAAGGCAGGTCTGTGCTTCTTTTGTATTAGGTAATAGCATAGCAATCATGATTTTAGCAATCATGTGTTTTTCAGTTAACTCTTACGTTTTTTGTATAAATTCCTGAGAGCAGGACTTTATAAAATTTTTAACTTTGAAAAAAGTACTAAAAAATCAGTAAAGTGGCATTTGCCTTTGTATGGTAACTGTAACAAATACTTTCTTCTCCATCCAATATCTCCCTTCCCCAAAAGCCTCAAAAATCAGACTTGGATTCCGGCCCTGGATCTTGATATCTCCGGCAAGTCCATTAATAATTCTAGCCTTCTGTTATTTTCATCTTTAAAGCAATTCTAACAAAAACATATATCATATGGTAATTATGAGGTTTAAACAGAATGAAATACTATATGTATATGGTTACTATATATTAGAATGGTTAGAATGCTATATGTTAGAATGATTAGGCACCTAAAATTTTACCCAAATGTAGTGTAACAATTTGATAATAAAGTATTAAACTTTGAATGTCTGGGACATCAGAGAATAAAAGTTTCAGGTTTCATTAATTTTTTTAGTTAATAGAAGATGAAAGGAAACTGTTCTTCGATCTTTATTTTTACAACATATTTCTGAAATAAATCAGTTTGCCATCTTGCTGTTCTGATAAAAAATCAAATCTTAAGATTAAATGGGATTTAAGAACCTGTTGAGCAGCAATTCCAACGGCAGTATTACTGTGGTTCACGCTGTGGGAGTTCATCTGAAACTATCCTGACCAAGAATCCTGAGGAATTTTACTTTTATTTTGTATTTAATTCCAGGAGCCAGCAGATTTTTTTAGAATATATTTCTTTTCTATAAAAGCAGAATGCAATGAAAAAATCATTAGTAGTTAATGTTACTATGTCTCCGGTTAACACAGGAGTTTATAGTGAAAACCTGTTTTGTAAATATATCTGATTTATTATTAAAGTGCTGGAAAATATAAGGTATTTTTGGCATTTTGAATTTAGTTTTAGTTCAAAACAATGGGAAGAATGGGTTTTAAAACACCTACCTGTCACTGCTGCCCAAGGACTGAGTAAATTCATGGCTAATTGGATTCAGTAATTTAAAGCACATTTTCTAAAGACAGAGGAAGGACTCCACTAAGAAAACTGAAATGAATGGACTTGTGTCCGAGTCTGAGGAGTCTACAGTCATTGTAATGTCCTGCTTTTACTAGTGGCAGTTTGTCCATTTAGGGGTAAGATAATTTAATTGTGGGATACATGTAAACTTAATATAAGCAGATATGTTAAAAATGTGTTCTACTATATTTAAAAGAGGCTGAATAATTTTTGTTTTTTAAATATTCACATGGTGTTGACAATAACATCATCTATTTTAAATTATTCTTACAGATATGAACAAGACAATATCTTTTATCACTAACTTTCTAAGATGTTTAATTTAAATAAATTTTTAAATTTTTATAATGGAGATAAAGTTAGAGAGATATAAATAAATTTATGCAAACATAAATATTTAAAGCATATTGTTTAGTAATGTATGTCTGTTTACTTTCCAAGAATATGAACAATTTAATGTCAGGCACCATGTTCTGTTTGTTTTTGTGTCTAGGAGGATATTCAAAATAGTTACCCAATACTATGGTATGGGCACCGACCCAGCGGATCTGAGGATGGGTGTAGGTAATGCGTCAGGGGCCAGGAATACTCCTTCTGTGTGCCTGGTATTAATCCTTTAGTTGCTGGACCATGGGGAGGTCTGAGTTCCAGGGGACTGACTGTATAAGGTGGGGTGAGCGGGGTACCCAGACAGTATTTTTTTAAAGATTTATTTATTTATTTTTAGAGAGAGGGGAAGGGAGGGAGCAAGAAAGGAAGAGAAACATCAATGTGTAGTTGCCTCTTGTGTGCCCCCTACTGAGGACCTGGCCCCCAAACCAGGTCCTGACTGGAAATCAAACCAGTGACCCTTTGATTTGCAGGCCAGCACTCAATCCACTGAGCCACAGCCAGGGCAAGGGTTGTAACAAATAACATGGACATAATTCCCACACTGGCTGAACACCAGTTTTACTGGTTAGCACAGTGCCTGGCACATAGTAATACTCAATAACTTTGCGTTGAATAAAGAATAATAAATATACTCCATACTCACCAATTAAAGCTGATATAAGCCAGTCTGAGAGTATTCTTGGTGAGAACAAGAATAGAGCCAGTTTTGAAAATATTGCTGTAGATAATTCACAAAAGGAATAGCACACAGTACATACATGCACAGAGATACACAAACATTCCATTGAAAATAAGTGTGTATAAAGTGAAAAAGAATGACTGTGCCCCAATGATGCCAATGCCCTTTATTTTTATAGTGTGGGGTGTGGCTGAGCCATTCAGCCAGAAAAACATCTCTAAAGCTGGGTGTGTTGGAGCCAGGATGGCTGAAAGTGTCTGGCTGCAAAATTGGGTATCATGTACCCAAATTTACTTTGTACTAAGTCCCAGAAGAAAGGAGCAAAAAATCCTAGTTAACACTTAGCCAAAATGAATCCCCAAAAGGTGAAAATTCCTAATATTTTAAGTTAGAGGCAGAGGGGGGAACAGCTGACAAATAGAAACAGTAAAGAACAACAGTAAAGAATAGGCAAATAAGCAACAGAAAATTAATGTTTTATTTTTATTTTTTATTCTTACCCAAGGACATTTTTTATTGCTTTTACAGAGAGAAGGAGGGTTGGGGGGAGAGGGAGAAACATCAATGTGAGAGAGAAACATCAGCTGGTTGCCTTCTCAAAGACTCTCTAACTGGGGATCGAACCTGCAGTCCAGGTGTGTGCCCTGACCAGGGACTGAACCTGTGACGTTTTAGTCTACAGGAGAGTGCTACAACCAACTGAGCCACACCAGCCAGGGTGAAAATTAATGTTTTTAAATAATACTAAGGGGAAGGGTACAACTTGTGCTAAAATGCAATTTGGTTAAAAAGGACTCAAACTTTATTAAGGAGGAAAGGCTTTCTAAGAGTCAACCACTTTGGCTGCATAAAGTTATTTAGGCAACACTTAAGAATTAAAAAATATCTTGTAAAGGAATTATCAATGTCAATAATGATTATGGCACATTCATGAATATAAGGTCTCCATTTTCAGGGTAGACTCAATTTTTTTTTACATCTCTAGGTGTCTTCCGAAGTGACAGCTTTGCAGACCACACACTCACCCTAAGCCTTAGAGACAGGCCCAGTTTTACAAAAGGCACCTGCTTATCAAAGCCTGGCAGGAAGTTTGAGATGCACACATCTAATCTTGTACATCTTCCTTCCACACTTTATGCTTTCAGCGCAACCAACTGCCTGCTCTTCCTAAATAAGCTCTACACTCTTCATGTTTCTACTGAGAATCTTCCTTCTATCCAGAATCTCCTTCTCCCTTGTTCTTCCCTATCCTCTGATCCTCCATTCTTCACACCTTTGCCAGGGAAGCTTTCCTGCTGTCCCCAGGTGAAATGCGTCCATAATGCCCCTTTTTGCTTATCTAGGATATGACACACACCTTGCTCAGCTTCCTGTTGCTCCTCTCTGATCTCCTTAACTTACAAAGGCCCTGAGGCCAGATCCTCTGTTTTCATGTTTGCATCTTTCACTCTACCTAGCAGAGTGTTTATGCGTAGAAGATTCTTGACTAGTTTGGCCATTTTTACTATTCAGAGTGGAAAGAAAAACAGCATGAAGCTCGGTGTCTCTAAAAGTTTCTACGACACATGTAAAACAAGGATCTCAAAATTTCATGTATTGCTGCTCCAGTGGGGAGGTGCTGACATTTCTGATAGAATCGCATGGGAATAAACAGTGCTCAGGAAGTTGGGTGGCTCCAGGACTCACAGCCACACAGGGCATCACGGGACTACGACATTCAACAAATCACCTGCTGTCTATAGAAGTGTGTATTTTTTTAAAAGAATAATACCTTGGCTCCCTCCCTTGAATGATTTAGGTTATCATTAATAATCACTGTCCATGTTTTTCAAAGCACTTCTTCTCTAAGAGGCTTTGATCCAGAAATGAATAAATTCAAGGCTGCTTTCCACAGCTGACCCACTTTTCAGGGAGCCATTCCACTCTCTCGTAGACCATGCAGACGGCTGTTTCATACGTTAGATAATAGGATAAAAAACTGATATTTAAGAAGATATTACTTTTCTATACTTATGATAGTTATGATTCCCAAACTAGTAATTCTTAATCACATTTGCTATCCTCTTTGTCTTCTTTAAAATCTCATTTATGCTTTTTTAAAAATTAAGTTTAAATTACAACAAAAACTTCCTGATGGACTTAAATATTCAAATAGATTGTATCTCAAATATGTAATTTTTTATACTTGCATGTAATTTGACAAATTAACAGCAGTTTCGATGTTTGAAAAAGTGCTAGTCAATAAATGCTAATCTTTTAAATCATAGATTTGTAAATAAATGGAGTTAAGGTATCCAAGTAAGCCTATCTGCTTGTGGCATTAAAAAAAAAAAATCCTTACACACAAGAAAAATAAAGTACAAGCAAGACCTAGCAGGAAAATGACCACATATTAAAATAATAACATAGAGTCTACATTCGTGCATGAATGTGCCATCAAGGCTAATCTGAGCACAATATATGCTTCCTAGCGATGCTATCTGTACAAAAACACATTGCATTTTAAAATCTAGAAATTCAGAAATAATGAGTGTCATCAAAAGCAGCCGTGGGAATGATCCTCATGTCTGGGCTTCAAAACTTCGCCAAGAAATGTATTCTCCATATTTGTCATAAACAATCTATCTGGCTTCATCATCTGTTGATAAACATTTCCCGTCGATTCTTTTAAAACCATATTATTGACATACTTCCAGATAATAACAGATAGCCTAAAATAACAGTTTTTAACCCTCTTCTTTGAGGTCTTCCTTCATAATAAAATAGATTTAAAATTCATGCAGAATCATATCATTGGACATTTTATTTTAGCTGCAGGCCTCTGATAAATAAAGCTGTGTGTGAAACAAATGTAGTCTTTTCAAATGCTTTCATACCAACCATTACATTTTTTTTCTTTTGCAACAAAAAGCCCCTGAACAAATTAGCAGTTCTGTCTGAAAGCCTGTTCAGAAGCAGCATTTTCTCAAGTAACATTTTAAAAAATTTACTTAACTGTTAAAGATTACATCAGCATTCCCACCTCCACCTCACCACTAGTTATCAGCAAACTATTAATCTATAAACTCATAGAGCCCTGGATCTCGAGACTCCATTTGCCAATCAATTCACCTACTTTGTATTAACCACAGGCTTTGTGGCCAATGTTTACCATGCTGAGGAATATTTACTGAATTAAGCAAAGTTGTCAAAGTGATAATAACCTTGTGTCATCAGTATTAATATTGACTCCTCATACCCCCAAAACATATTTTAATAAATTACCTTTTCCTGAAGGAAAACAGAACATAGTATAAAGTTAACATAAAATCTAGACAATCCTGTTACATATATTATAGGCAAGCACCAGCGGACTATTCTCTAGGAAAAAAGGGAGGGAGGCATGCACACTCAATTCCCTTCTACAGAGGGGCACCCCCACGGGGACTGCTGTGCATCACTGAACAGTGAAGAAGGACCCCCAATGCCTCACAGCCTACCATCCTGCACTGTGCACTTGGCCTGTGTTTACACATAGACAGGTGGACCATACTGAAGTCTTTAGTGAGAAATCCATGACATGCCTTACATGGGAACATGGAAAAACCCATAAGGGAAGTCATAGCAGAGACCAAGTTCCCTCAGGCAGGATCTACCTCAACTTCATTTCCCTGTAGAATTGCTGGAATCTTTATCTTGCTGGTTAGGCATGGTGCCACTAAAGCCCAGGGTCCTTGTTCTACACACCTTCTGGCATGTCAAAAGCAGGGACGGTCTAGTTTCACCTGTCTTTTAAGGTCCTGACAGCCTGCTGGTGGTTAAGAGAATTCATTTGGGTATCAGACAGACCTAAGTGTTGGTACTAATTCTACCACCGACTAGCTGGGTGACCCTGGGCAATTTACTTAATCTCTAGATTTAGTTTCCATATTTGTAAACTGGAAATAAAACACAACACCTAATTCATGGAACATATTGTGAGATTAAATAGATACTGTGTGCAAATCACTGTTATTAGAACCCAGGAAACCCTTGAACTATTGCTAGCAGTGAAATGACACCAGAATGTTACTGGACTTCAGTTCAGCAACCTTGGTACTTGAGTTTGGCTGAGGAAGAATTCAGAGCCAAGGAGCTCAAATTGTAAGAGAAAGTTTATTTAAAAAGACACAGAGGTAGGAAAGGTGAGCCAGCTGGGCTGTGTGGGCTCAGGAAATGAGTTGCAGAGGCAAAGGAGGGGCCCTTGGAACTTAGGAGAAAGAAAGGCAGAGAGAGCTCACCCTGGAAAAAGAACAGGGTGGGGGAAAGTGTGGGTATGCTCAAGAGAAAGAGAAAGCAGATGCTGAGTCCTTTGTCTCAAGAACTTTTATCTGGAGGTCTCAGGAGGATCTCAATAGAATATGCATCAGGTTTCCAGGTGTGTCTCCTTAAGGTTTCAGTCCCCACTGATTGGTAGGCATCAGGGTAGAGGATCATTAGTCACTGCAGCTGTTCCTGATGTCAGCCTTGGTGTGGCCCCACCTGGCCTTGCTACTGGCCTTGGTGTGACCCTCCTGACCTTCGGCCTGGAGCAGAAACACAACTGAGGCCTACGTGTTATCTCTAGGCTTAATGCTTAAGGGAGTGGTTGTGCACAGGCTTGTATGGGAGTCACAGGAGGCTATTCTCTGGCCCCCTTGTTTCTTCTCTAAGGGCCTCTCCTGCATAGCTGGTAAGGTGCCAGGAGAGAAAAGGTCAGGGGAGGGTGCAAAGCAAATGACCAGCAGTATGAAAAGTCAGGAATCCTAGACCACACGACCAGTGATATGCTAGGGGAGGAAGTCACCCTCGGTGTGAGGTCCCACCCTATAACTGTACACTGCTAGGCACTTGGGGCTTTCCACCCTGATGACCTTCCATACCTGGCCTATTGTTCCTACTCTGCTCACACGTAACTGCCCACTATATCACTATTGTTATTCATCACCATAATAATGAGGCCCTAATTTAAACTGCCACCTAATTCACAAAAGTATTTGTACTAAAAGTTCATCATTTTTTTACTTTGATTTCATTGTGTCGTGCGACTCAGCACAGAACACTGAAAGTCACAGAAAAGGGAAATACCAAGAAAACATAGCAGCGGCTGCAATTTTAATGATGAGTGTGACCTTCAAAGCCATTCAGAGCTTCAGTATTATTTGGAGGAAGAGAAGTCTGGTCAATTTCAAAGCAATGTAATGATGGTTAACACTGTGTCCTCTAGTAACATGTAACCCCAGCTTGGAGAGGAGGTGGGCGGAGCAGCAACATGTGGTGTTCTGGAAGGCTTACTGAGGAAGTGATGCAAAGATGACTGAGACCTGGAAGTGAGTACGAGTTAGATAAATACTCATTGTTGGGGCAAAAGACAGGGATAAAGGGTAAAGGTGATGAGAGCAGGTTTATATGGCCGGAAGCCACCATTACTGATTCAGATTTAAATTAAATCCAGATTGACCTATCAAAAGGGAGCAGTTGCTTCTGTAAAAGACATTCATTCAGAATCAAGGAAAAGGGTTGTAACATCAGGTAGCTCTTTCAAGACATTGGAATTAGAACCATAGCAACTGCCGGCAGGCACTTCCGGACCCTCCCAGGAAAGGGTGCCAAGGACAATCCTCAGGGTCAAGAGCAGCTACTTACAAGCCCATGTAAGGTCATGTTTCTGCTTTCAAAACCAAGTCACGGTTGTGTCCTCTGCACCCATTCCCGTTTATATCCCAAAATGCATTTTTTGGGGGAAATGGAATTTTTTTTCCATTTTTCAAAGAGTTATTTGAAAGTAACTGTCCTAGATAATGATATTCCCATCACATAGTTGTTCAGTATATCAATACATTCAAGAAAATTTAACAGAAAAGAGATGCAGAGCTTGAAATTGCTCTTTCTTTTAATGTGGCCAGTTTACTCTTTGTTTTTCCATGTTCAGGATACACAGACATGGGTTCATGCATCGGCCACAACTGGTAGCATGTTGCATTATGAAAGGAGCCCTGCTTTGGGTTTGGTAGGAAAAGTACCTCCGAACTTGTTTCTCCAGGGTGCTCACTAGACTGGAGTCCTCAGTGATGACTAATTGCAAACGTAGTGAGTAAATAGTAACGTTCCTTTCTCGTGCAAGTTGTCACTGCACTGCCACCTACGTGCCGTATTTGAGTTAGAAGCAGTTTCATGGGAGATTCAGCTTCCATCCAGGCAAGATTATTTCAGCCATATTTTATATTTACTTTTCTTTTTCCTGGAAGTAAGAAAGGGCCCCTTGAACTGTCTTCCACGATATTCCCGCCATTCATCCTCAGCATCAAGCCTCCACGCACGTCAGTGTTTGAAACCTTATATCCAGATTCTGCCGGCTGGCGACTGCCCTTCAGAGAGTTGAAAATAGAGACACTGTCATTCTGTGCAAAGTCATATTTGTTCACAATGGGGACCTGGGGTTCCATGTGAGTGAGGACAAATTCAAAAGCAATATGCAATCAAATTATTAATGAAGTTGGATCATCTTTTTCTGGAATTTTTTAAAGTGTAACTAAATATTTCAGCGAATATCCCTAAGTAATTATGCAAGCAAAAGAAAATATGTTTATTTTGTAAGATTTCTGTAAAAGGAGGAAGCAAAACTGTGTAATATACTTATTTCTAATGTTTAAATAAAATTCAGTTAGAAGGAGGTGTTTCTCTAAGATCATAGCTTTATTCATCAATAAATAAATAATAATACAGATCTCCAGAACAGAATAAAAGCTCCAACACTCACTGCTTAAAACCTGCCAGGAAACACATCCCCCAAGGAAGAAAGGTAAAAATATCAGAGAGAAACTGGCAATATCTCCCTGGGATCTACAAGATGCCTAGAAGTGAATGTCATTTTCTCACCAATAATCTGCACTTTAATCTTACATGAAACAATTTTTCACAAAAAAAGTCTCTGTTCCCTTGTATTTGAAAAAGAAAAAGAATTAGAAATAGGCCCAATTTCTTTTAGAAATGTAGGTTTCTTCAGGTTTCGATTGGCCTTTCTCATGACCCCCTATACAAGAAGACAGATAATAAATATAATGATTTATACTGAAAAGAGAGCAGTGAGGATAATGGCCCAAACAGTGCTGTCTTTTATTATGTTACCATAGTAAATAATAGCAGTACTGCTCACACTGTTATACTTAAGGTTGTAGCAGCGATTCCATTATAATTCCTGTTTTTCAGAAGTTTATAACTCGGTCTTGACAATACACTCTAGCCTGAAACTAACCATTTTTTTTATACTAAAAGGCTGGTTTTCCTTGATTGTCATGCTTTCATTGAATTATCAAATTGGAAAATTAAATACTACTTTCACTATTTTTTCTTGCTATACTTCGCATGTACATATTGAAAACCTATCCTATAACACACACACGCACAGCGGTTTGCCTACAGGTTCAACATTTGTATTTACAAAAACAGAGCGCATTCAATGCATTCACTGTTTCCTAATTGGGATGACCACTATAATGAGTTCCTACGAAATGCCTAAAAGGGCATATGTCAAAAAGTTTTCATATGCATTTCCTATTTCTGTTAATAATAGGATATTTGTTTGATTAAGGTATGTAGTCTCACTTGAAGATAGAGACACAATTCTACAAAAGGTTAAGCAATCCAATACAAGAAAAGACAGTAACAAAGAGGAAATCTAATATATCAGTAAGCTAGAGTAAAAATGGGCAATATTTCATTGTATCAGTTTTGTACTACTAATATGAAAAGAGATAATATTTAGACTCTAAATTTTTACTGTCTGAATAATTCACTCAATGGGACACAATTTTTTCTAGTAAAAAAAGTTACTTGTTCAGTAGCAGAAGGAGAATAGAAACACAGAAAATTAAAACCAGTGCATAACCTGTGTCCCGCAAAGCCTGAGCCTTATAATCTGGCACTGGTGTTAACTCTGCTGACTTTGACAAACAAAAAGAGTCCTTTGGTTAAAAGAAAAATGTTTCATGAACAAATTAATAGGAGGAAAATTCTGATTCTGTAGCTCTTGTTTGGACCTAAGAAAGCAAAGGCCTTAATCCACATAGCGCCCGATTGAAAAGAAAGGTTCTCTTTACTTTAGATTAGGAGCTACCACAAAGATTCTGTCTTATTCCTTCTAGCTTCCCAGTGCCTAGAAAATACAATTTTACCTTATGGATGAGTGAAAAATGGAACCTGACTTTCAGGTTCAATAGCAGATTGTCCAAGACTTAATTTGCAAATATTTAAAAACTCTTGCTTAGTTTTCTATGTTGAACAAAAAAAAAAAAAAAAGGGGGGGGGACTTCCTCAATTTTGAACAATACTTTGCTATACTTTAAGTTGAAAGAAATTGGTTAATTTTATCTTTTTAATTCCAAACTCAAAAGGTTGCTAAAAATGGAGGAGAAATAATTAGCTTGGAAGGAGTGAAAAAAAATCTATTGTAATGACAGCATTCTTTTAGCTATTGTCTAGAATGTAATATCAGACCCTGGATTATAAGAACTATAATTATAGGTAGTATTTGTAATTCATGTAGAGCCTTACCAGAAGATGTGAATAAAGGAAACCAACATCTACTAGGGATTCTATTCAGAGAGTGATCCAGAAAATGGAAAAGGCAATGGAGAGACAATGAGCAGTTCCTACAAGAGCTGGATTAGAACTATGCAAACCAAATATTTGAAATCATAAATTTGAAAACTCTCACTCTCATATTGTGAGAGTTTATATAAAACTATAGGGTAGTAACACATGAGGGTAGACTAGTATTCAATGATAAGCAAAAGATATATAAAGTAATCTAATTTTTCTATAACAAAGTCTCACTCACTTACTGTTGTTCTTGCAACCACCCAAACCCGCTGTGATCAGCGGTAAACCATCAGGAGTGCTTTGCCTGCCTTCATGGAGCCAGAACCAGGGCATGCAAAACAAATTAATGGGCGTGAGGAGGAGGCTCAGGTGTGCCCCAAAATGTGGTTTTCAGTCTGGGAGTAAAAATGAGGCTAAAAAAATCAACAATAATCCCTGACTGGTGTGGCTCAGTCAGTTGGGCATTGTTCCAAAAAGCAAAAGATCTCAGGTTTGATTCGTGATCAAGTCACATGACTGAGTTTCAGCTTTTGTCTGAGAGGCAACTGATGTTTCTCTCTCACATTGATGTCTCTTTCCCTCTTTTTCTACCTCTCTTTCCTCTCTAAAACTAAATAAATAAAAATTATTTTAAAAAACCAAAAAGTAAAAATGCAAAGCAGAGAATGGCTAGAAAAACGTTAATCTTTCCATCAGGCACCGCAGAGAACAATCACCTGTGTGAGGCTGGTGATTACGGGAACAAACTCTGCCGCCAGGCTGCCTTCTGACACTTTCTATTATTCCACGCTACCTCTTTGATTTTTTTTTGTCATCAGATACATGAGAATTAAGAAAAATGACCCCTGAAACTTGTCATTTTTGAAAGTTTGGGTGTAAAATGAGAAAATGACATATTGGAGGTTCACAAGACCTGAGGCTCTCGGAGGACCAGTTTCTCACCCTCCCATCCTGAGGACGAGCACAAAGTGGCAGGCCTCTGGGCAACAGATTCAGGGCTCAGCAGGATGCGATCTCCAACCACGAGGAGGCAAAAACTGCATCTTGAAGGGAAAATGCTAAGTCACCAATCTGTCTCCACAAATAATAATCTAATATTTTCAACTTAAGGCTGTGAAATCTTCACCCTTGGTAGTCACATGATGCTCATCTCACTCTTCACCACAAAATTATTTGCTTTAAAATTTATTTCTGCAGAATAACCAACATTGGTTATGAACATGTTTCTATTATTTTGATTCTACCATACAGTATTGTGATTCTTTAGGCCACAGGTGGCAAAGATAAGGCCCGCGGGCCAAATCCGGCCTCCACTTTGTTTTATCCGGCCCGGCACCTTGTTTCTACCCAGTGGCAGCGCTGAGCTCTCTCTTCACTGTTAAGGGGCAGTTACACTTATACAGTCCTAAAATTACATTTGGCCCTTTGAAGGCAACTGTGAGGCTGATGTGGCCCCCAGTAAAAATGAGTGTGACACCTCTGGTTTAGGCAATACTGAAAAGGTGCACTGCATTTAGAAATGATCATTAAGACAGCATAATTACCATCAATTGTTTAAAGAAATGAATGGCTATCTATTATACAACACCCAGGCACACAACTGTGTTCCCTTGTTCAATTTGTGTTGATTTAAGTGCTTATTATAGGTAAAGGCTCTTGATCATGTAGTTTTGCAAATGCCCTCAAAACATAGTAAGAATTCCCTTTTCCTTTTTTTACTACCACTAATTTCAACATGAAATATTTTGCCAGTGTGCCATGCACACCAATAGTATAACATAAACCATGGAAAAGGTCCAGGATATGTCGACGTATTTTATGAATGTTATGGGATGGCAGATTGGAGGTGTACATCTGTGGGGGTTGGCCAGTCATCCCACTGCCGTCTGTGTATCTGTATGCTTAAATGAATTAGCTAATACAAAAACAGTGCATAAACAAGTTTACAGTCATAGAGTTTCATTTATAGGGTGAAAATATTCAAATCTGAGTAAAGAAGTAGAGAATTATGTTCAATTGCTATTACTTGAGAATAAGTAATATATAAAAGGGAAAAGCTGCAGCACCCAAAGAGGAATGCCTCCTGGGGAGTCCTTGGCTGTTCTCCACTTTCTCCATTTTATTATATCGCCCTGTTTTCCAGGTAGTGAGGTTTTTGCAACCTTGGATAGTGAGCAATGGTCTTTTCTCAGGGGACTGGGGAAACCATCCCATACCTCAAGGTCATTTAATGACTCCTAAATCCTTTCCTTCTTGAGGAAAAACAAAACCATAATATTCGACCTTCAACCTTTAATTTTCATTTCTGAATTACTCTTCCTTATACAACAGTTACCAAGAGAGGTCCGCCTGGTAGCTGATATAAGAAAAGAATCACTTAGCAATAGGATATTCTTGTCCTATCCTTTACATGCATATAAAATCCCCTCAATAAGAAAACCCAGCAACAAGGCTTGATGTCAACAGCTTCACAGTGAATTCTGTTCTTCCCCCTTGTATTTAATTCTTTCATGAGGCCTCTTGCTGGTAAATAGTGTAAATGATTTTGTTTGGTGTATTGGCTGACTTCAACTTCCATTATGTCTTCTCCTAATTCTTAAATATTATTTTGCTTAAGTCATTGTTTATCTATGGGTTCATTATCTGTGAAGCAATTCTCATGTGTGGGTGTGTGTGCTACAAATGAATAAAAAGAAGCAACAAATGATTCCGTAGGGGAAACAATACATATGCATATACAATAGGTATAATTGGTGTTAATTTCAATGGTGGGATTTTTAAGTTAGACAAGAAACAATAAAACTTTTTTTATTTTTAGCTAACAGTTTGTGGGCTAATTTAGCCTTGAAATCTTTCCAAGCATGATAGCTTAAATTTGTCCCAGATGGACTTTCTCTTCTGTTCAAATTGCTCGACAGCAACATAACAGCCATTTATAACAAAGTCTGCAGAAATGGGCTGGCACTTCTAGTCTTCCAATACATTGGTCTGTTTGTAAGGAGAGTGCCCCCATAAATCACCATGAATTAAAGAGGAATGCACACATCCCAATCAAAACATCAGGAAGAAACCGTTGCCCAGTAGATAAGAACACAAACAAGTGCAAAGCATCACTTGAGTTTTTATAGAAGGTTCGTATTTTTGGAAGGCAACCAGTGCTGTTTCACATGCTGTACTTTTTCTAATCTGACTGACTCACAGTCTTGTGATACCGAGATAAGCTAGGTAGGCAAATTTTTATAGAGTTGCAATTACTGAAATTGTCATTACGCTGCTCACTGTAAAATAAATATAGATAGAAGTGAAATTATGCACAGGCTAGAAGTAGAAAGTGTTTTGCTTCTGTTTGCTAAATTAATCTCTTCCTAAATGGCTGCAGGCCAGGTAGGTTAGCATTTGTGGTTTCAAAGGTTTTCAGCGCTTGCAATGAGCCATGAAATTACTGCATGCTGCTGAAAATGGCAGCTGATGAAAGGAAAAGAGTGAATCCCAAAGGCAGAAAGACAGGAGGAAGCAAAATTACAGGCAGAAAGTCTGATTTTTGATGTTGCTCATTGTGAAATGTACACCCAAACTTTTAATAAAACATAAAACATTAATAAACCTGCTAACAATTCCTTACAATTTCTTTTGAAGTCTGAGTATAATTTCTGAATACTTATTAAAACAGGCAATGATTCAGAGGGGGCTGAGCAGTTTTCTATCTTTGGTATAAACTGTGCTGCTAGGTACTCTACTTGTGACTTTTGAAATAAGATTTTTATTGATGTTTTTAATTGAATCACACAAAAGGATTGATTTTCAGTTAATAAAAGTACCCAGAACCTTTCAGGTTCCGTGAGGATTAGCTAGTCTTCGTTTTGTTACTGTCATCAGCATATACTAACTAGAATCAGCGCTGCTATCCTGTTTTAGGTCACCTGGACTTCCTCGGAATAAAGGGGGTGCCGGAGTCTTCATGCAGAGGTTCGAAAACTCTCCAGGCCACAGTGCTGTGTCTCAGCAGTCTTAACCCCATTCTCAGGAAGAATGGGCATCCGTGGGATTTTATAAAACCACAAATGCCACGCTTTGCCATCTGTAGACAGGCAGGTTATCGTGCAAAAAAGTAAACGTTCTCCCAACCCCTAGGCTTTGCCTCTTGAGGACCAATTTCAAAGGGAAGGTTGTAACAGTCCTTAACTGTATTTATAAAGGTGTTTCCCATCTTGTAATGAAAACCAGTCTTTAAAACTTTCATGGATTTCATAACCAGGAAAAGGTCCTGAAAAATGCAATGATCATCATTTAGAAATTCAAGTTTCTGAATATTCCACGGTCTCAGTCTCAGTGCAACTGAAGTTCATTCACAGTGAAATAATCATGCCACCGCTAAGGAGTACTAAATAATTATACATTCTGAGGGATTCCAAGCTCTTAACACTTGCATGATTTTATAGATTAATTACTAGGAAGACAGGGATTGTAAAAGTCTTTGGATTAAATTCCATTATAGAAGGCATAAATAATCTAATAATTACTGTGCCTGGTCAAATAGTTACTGCCACCAAGTTACTGGAGTGCTTCTTTCACTTCCAGCCAGGAAATGATCTGAACTGCAAATTGAGTTCAGCTGTGAGGAAGAGACGCTTCAATCTTAGCCTCCAAACCTTCAACAAAGAGGGGGGCAACGAAGTTACCAACAAAATAGCACAGGAAGTATTCACATATCTACGAGATATTTATAAATAAAACCCTCAGAAGGGAAATACCTAACTACAATCTGGTCATTTTTGTATTCATTTTAAGTGGCCATAAAAACTATCTCCTTCCTGTATTCATGGTGTACCCTCAGTTTTTTGAACAAATAGTCACCATTATGTGATTTTAAGCAGAAGTGGTTTACGGAAAAGTACATTCAATTTGAAGTGGGAAAAACAGATCTTTACCACTTAATATCCATGTGACCATGTGGCAAAGGGCACTCACTACCTTCCTGATTCTGGTGTTTTTGGTGGGGCATCTAAATCATGATAGAAACACTTCCCTAATAGAAATAAACGAGTACAGTTTCCACTTTGTAAACTAGAAACTTTTACACAATAGTGAGAGATTATTTGAAAATGAATGTGTGAGACATTGTTAGTTTTCAAATAAGATTGATGAGGAAGGCAACCAAGAAGTCCGGAAAATTAATCAAGCTGAGGATATAAACTAAGTGGCCCTGTGTAACAGAGCTCCTGATGAGGAAAAGCTGACACCCCGCCACACACCTGAACTGCTTCCTGATCTCCGGAAGAAATGATTTTATTTTCCTCCTTATTCTTATTCTCACCTTCCTGGGTTTTTAACAGAGCTGCAATTTTCAAGCAATTCAAATCAAATTTCATAAATTCTGTTTGCTCAGATCTGTGTCAGCACTAAAGCTTCAGTGATGAAGGAAGGATAGAAGAAGAAAGAAGGAAAGACAGAAAGAAAGAAAAAAGAAAGAAAGAAAGAAAGAAAGAAAGAAAGAAAGAAAGAAAGAAAGAAAGAAAGAAACCAGAGACCATGCCTGATCTTTGCTCAAGCCAGCTGGAAAGCACATTTCCCAGCATCATATTCATGTACAGATCAGAAAAGATGTTGCTCTTAGAAAAATAGGGCATAAGTTTTACCATGTAGTTCAATTTACTTACAGGAATACCTGCTGTCAAGTTTGGTCTAAAGTCAAATTGAAGATTCAAGAGGAATGGAACTAGAGGATGCTAATCATAGTGTCGATGCTGAAGGTGTTTGAAAACACAGCCACTTCCCATGAATGATTCTGTTATAATTGCTATTGTTTGTAATGATTCAACAGACTTCTATTTTTAAGTAAAAAAAAAACTGTTACAACAAACTTTTAATATTCAAATAGTGTCAAGAACAAAAATTGTCCTCAGTAACCTTAGAACTATTATAGAGGCTAGGAAGTTAAAATGCCCATAAATAAATAATCCATAAGTGCTTTATTAAAATGCTATGTAAATGTCAATAGTATTGACTTTTGAAAGAATCCATTTTGAAATGGATTCCATTTTGAAAATTTTGAATCCATTTTGAAAATTTTGAATCCATTCTGAAAATTTTTGTATGAATTTATTACATGTCCATTTATTTAACAAGTGTTTATTGAGTGTCTAGTATGTTCTAGGCATTGTTGTGAACACTAATAATCAAGACAGACAAATCCATGCTCTATTGGAGCTTAACTTCTAATGAGCCTGGGTACACGATGGGGACTGTAATCAATTTCACTTGGATTATCTATGCACATTAACTAGAGATGAGCCTAGAGAACTAGGTTAAAAAGAACTGTGATTGTCGTATGCAAGTTCAAGAGGAAAGACTTCCAGGAGTGCCAAGTGAGGTTGGCCGTGGGAGCAGAAGAGAGCGGTAATGGCATGCAGGCCGTACTTCTGCTGCCCCCACTGCCTAACAAACCGCCGTTTTGAAACTTCTGAATTGGCAGCAGGCATCCAATTCAGAAGTTTCCTACGGAAAACATTGCTGCTAACTGCATATACCACATGTAGTTCACCACCCTTTGTGAGGTAAAGTAAGAGGCAAGAACCTTCTACTTACATTTCTTCGTGCCCCAGAGTAGGCACTTGATTTTCACAGATTAACTTTTTCCCCCTTTGGGTGGTAATCCAAACATTAAAGCTACGCTCATTAACACAAAATATGTGCCCTTCACTGTCTTCCCAGTTTATGCCAAATTCAAACTTCCTGCTGTCTTATAATAACCAAATCTTTAATCACACTTTCAGGTTAACCTTACTTGAAAGTTGGTAGGTAGCCACAAACTAAATTTTGTCCAACATGTCAAGAATGTACCTTGGAATACATACAGGCCAAGGATGTGAACTAACAATTCAAACAAGATGTACGAACACAATGGAGTAAATGAAAATTTTCAACATGCTAGGAAGCAGGAAAATACAAATTAAACAATAACAAGTCACCATTTCCCCCTATCAAATTGGCAAACATCTTAAAAGAATGGATATATAGTGTTGGCAAGGGTGTGAGGCAAAGAGCACACTCATACTTGGAATGAAGGATTACCACCTATTTTGAATGCAATTTCTCAGTGCTTAAAAACATTTGAAGTATATACGCTCTTAGAAAGCATTTCTACTTTTGAGAAGTGCTCACATAGGCACATATGCACAGATATATTTATTGTCATATAATGTATAAGAAAACCAATTTGCTCGTCAATAGCAGACTGGTAAAACTGAGGTAAGACTCATAATGTATTACACCAAGGTAAATGTAAATTATAGAATATTATATATATAATATGACTATATTTTGTAGAAAAGTATGTGCATATAGGTGTACTATATGTCTGTACATCTATATGTATATAGAAAAATATCCAACAGCATATACACTGAACTGTTAGACAATGTTCATCCTAAGAAATAAGCATTAGAGGAAGACAATCTTTGTTTTCACTGCATACACTTTGTATTATTTTAAATTTTAATGAGAATTTACTATTTTATAATAAAATGAAAGAGAAAGAAGAGCATAATTTATCAGAAATATTTAAAGCAAATTAAAGTAATATGGCACTGTTAATTTTGGACAAAATAAAATTTGCCCCTTCCAACTCCTAACAAAGGATATAAGTTCAGATTAATAAAAAGGACACTAAAGGTATAACAAATGGCTATGTGCCAAATAGTACTATATTAATGTTATTCAAGATATTTGAATAGTTTGAATAGTACTATATTAGCACTGCTACTAATGTAGATCTAATTATCCAAAATAGGAAATACAGATGACAGATGAAGAGTACTTTATTAGGACCATAGAAATAAAAAAGAAAACTGTTAGAAAAATTTTAAAAGTGTATAGAAGTACCATCTTCACAGATTTTAAAGTCTCTCTCAAACTTTTACATTTTAAACAGAATAAAAATAGTCACATAGTAAATAAAAAAGTATCATGATTTTCTTATATATATTTCATCTCAAGGTAATCAAAGGAAAAAATAGGGAAATTTTCTCTTTATAAGAAGAAAGTTAATAGGTGAATAAAAAATATGAAATAAAATAATAAAATTTAAAAATAAATAAGTAAAGTAAAATAGAAATATCACCGTTGCATTGCTCCTGATGAAATACTGACATCATGCGGTTCCTGATGGGAGAACTTAGCACCACCAGTGAAGCCATTGTGCTTGAAAAAGAAATGCATCTGATCAAGCATCTCTATCTAATTACAAAATTTTGGGAAATAGAGAACAGAGGAACATTTTAAATTAGGTCACAGAGATGCAATCAACAAAATCCAGATTATGTGATAGAAATAAAAACATAATCAAAACATGTGCCTGGCATAAGAACTAACAGATAGGTCAATGAAATAGAATAAATTACCTCAAAATAAGCCTTAGTGTATAGAAGAACTTAATATTTGATAAAGGTGTCTAAATAATGGGAGAAAGAAATAAATAATTCAATTAAAATGTTGAGAAAATTGACTATTCAGAAATATAAAATCTGCATGATATAAAACTAGATGCGTTTTATGGCCTGCATATTTTCCATGTAAGGGAAGCTACCTTTTGTACAAACAACTGGATGTCTGCAGTTATCCTCTGTAGTATGTGATCACGTTTCCCTTGGCCATCATTGGTGAATCAGAATATAAGATTTATAAGATACATATTCTTCTGTAGTCTGGAGTGCATCATTAAGTTCAAAAATATGAACTTGACTGCCAGAACACCCTCTCAGGAATATAAAACCAAGGAACTAAAGAATTTTGGCAGTTTGCAAAGGGGCATAAAGAATTTCTAGAAAGTTATGATTGAATATTTATGTCATACAATATTGTCAGGGCCAAGGTAATGTCTAAATTCTATTGGGAATTAATAAATATAAGCTACAACTCTATCACACCCTAAATAAACACTACGAATATTTCATTAGAAATATAAATGACAATCATATGAAAGAAAAATGGTTAAGCTTCTCTACTACCTATAGAAATGCACATAAAAACAATAATGAGATACTAACTCTACTATTAGGTTGAAAGATAAAAATCAACATTGTCCCTTTGAACACTGACAGGATTGGGTTGAGCTAGCCTTGACTTGTCCACTGCTGGTGGGAGTATAAATTGGTAAAAATGAATCAATAACTAAATTTTCTGAAATAAATTTGAGTATAACTTCTCAAGAGCCCTAAAATAATAAACATTCTTGTGTACTTTTTCATCCAGAAATGTCACTCCTAGGATTCTATACTGATGAAATAATCAGAATGTGTGCCAAAACTTATACAGAATGCCTCTGCAGTGCTTTTTATAGTAGTGAAAAATCGAGAAGTGAGAGAATATTGAATAATTATACTCTAAAATAATAATAGATCACTAATTAATCAATTAGTGATTGATCACTAATTAATCACTATAACTGTTCTAAGTTCTGGAAACTCTTACTATGTATTCTGACTTCACTCACAACAACCCCTGGAGGTGGGGACAACTGTTTCCTCTTTTTTCCAAATGAGTGAACTGAGACACAAAGAGGTCAAGACAGCTGGTCAACCGCCGGGCGGGAATATGAACCTGAGCAGTCCGCCTCCAGTTGGCACTGGAGCATTTGCTGAGTGTTTTACTATGCCAGATGCAATGCTAACATTTTACACTGCATTATTTAATACCAAGCAAAAAATTCTGTTGATATTGCCATTATGGGCATCAGAAAGGCAAAGCAAAGAGAGTCAGTAACAAGCTCAGCAAGGAATAGAGAGCAAAAAGTGACAGTTACCAAGGAGATTTAATGCATGTACAAATTTGGTTGTGTTATAACATAACAGAAGCATAATACTAAATTGTAGGGCCTGGGGAAATGAACTTCATCACTGTGGGCAGTAAAAATGGTTCAAACTTTTAGGAGTTTGACACTCTCTCAAAATCAAGAATGCACAGAACCATTGGTCAGCAATCCCACTTCATGTTCCATCCTATTCAAATGCCAGCCCACGTTCACCAGAATATGTGTGCAATGATGTCCGTGTAAGCACGGTTTGTAAACAGCACTGTATGGGAAACAGTGTAAATATCAGTGAATAGGGAGATGGTCCAATGAATTATATCAATACAATTTAAGCCCAGCAATTGTGGAAATGAATGAGGATAATTAACATGTACAGGCCTGGAGAGAAAGCCATAACCTGTCTTGCGAAAGGTTATGTTGTAACCTCCTCAAGGTCACAAAGTGTTTGCCCCCAGTGCCTATAGTCTTAATACTACTTAATATTGCTTCTTTATAAGGATGATTTTTGTCCTCTATTTCTATTTCTTTATTTTTCAATTAGAGGTGACATCCAGTGTATTAGTTTTGGGTGCACCTCATGGTGTTTAGACATCTATAGAAGTTATGTAGTTATCCCCCAATAAGTCAAGTATGCCCCTAACACCCTGCAACGTTATTGCAATATGATCAACAACATTCCCTATGCTGTGCTTTATATCCCAGCAACTATTTTGTAACTGCAAAATTGTACTTCTCGGTTCCTTCACCTTTTTCACCCAGGCCTCCAACTCTCCTCCCACCTGTCAAGTGTCAGTTTGCTCTCTGTATGAGTTTGTAGAAGCATGATGTTTAGCAGACACCAGCACTGCACCATATCATCATTTATTTAACCTTTGTTTTATTTTTCCACATTCAGTTATTCTAAAATTTTAAGATAAATATCTTCTTTATATATAAATCTTTGAATCATGAATTTGGAATTAAATAATCCTGATGTTCTCTTGCTTAATGACAAAATAACTGTGTGATTGATTAGCTCTTCCTCATATTCAGTTATCACAATAAAAGTAATATTTTGGTAACATGAATCATTTGCAGATATACAATAAAATTTTGGTTCTATTTCAAATTTCCAATATTATAAACCTCTGATAATTCTGCTACTACTGTGAAAATTCTCACTTAATATTGTGAGATATGCCTAGAGAATGCCAGCTCCAAGCGACGAGCAGGAATCTTTTCTATCTCATTCATTACCCCCATTGTGTCCATTGTCAAGGATAACGTGTGCACAAAGTTGACAATCAATAAACACTGAAGGAGGAAAGGAAGGAAGGAAGGAAATCTGTATGGGAAAAATAATTTGAAATAATGACTCAGAAAATAGAGCTTACATTGCAGAGGAAGTTTATTCAGTTGCTGTGATGAAAAGAAAATACAACTGCTATGTTGGAAATGGGCATAATCAGAATGTCTCAGGGAAATCCTTATTTGAAGGATGAGTGTGTACCAAAAGGGTCAGTTTCACACTGAAGCTCCTTGATCCAGACTGCGCCATGACACAGCCACGTCATGTTTACCTGTCCTGACAGCCATGTGACAAAGACCCTTCTCATCGTGTACCCTTCGGAACCACCTCATGTGAAGTTCATGCAAGAAGCTTTTTAGTTCCAGCCTAACAACTGTACCATTGTTATTTCTGACCACTTCACTATGCCTGAAGGCTAGAAGTTCATCTCCAAGGTCAATAGCAACAACCACAGGAGGCTCTCTCTGCTGTCTCATCTCCATCACTAGCCATGCATCTCCATCACTAGCCATGCCTTCTCCCCTCCCATACCACCTGCTGACAGCACCATTCCTAACCTGGTGCTCTCCCACATCAAGCTCCTATTATCAGCCACAAACATGCTTCATCAACAACTATTTCCATGTTCTTCCACAAGGCTAGTAGTCCCTTGACCTGCTGAGCTGGTGGGAAATGCCATCTTGGAATTCCACTTAAGTGATTGCCTGGAGTCTACTATACCATCTGTGAAGTTCTTTAGAGAGTAGTCATCAGATGGCCACCAGTTCATAGCCTGAAGCTATGGCTTTCTATCCTCCTTACAATCCAATTGTTTACTGTGGTCTACAATGAACTAAATCACATATTCTCAATTGAAGTCCCTAAATTCATTGCAACCAGGTTTCCCTAATTCAAGCCATGTGGTCCAATATTTCACTCCTGAAATGCTCTTTCCTACCTTTAGAGCCCTCACACTGTGTGAGTATCCTATCTAGAAAGCTCTGTCCTTGGTTCTTTGCACAGCAGGCTCTTCTCTTGGTTTAAATGTTTTCTCTCTTTTACACACCTTCCTGAAACCCCTGTCTAAGTAGGTTCCCCCTTCATTCCTAATCACAGACTCAGTATGCAGCTATCCTGTTCTCTGTCCAGATTTGTAATTACCTATTTGCTGATTTGCCTATTTTACATCTGACCACCCCAACTAGGCAATGAGTTTCATGAGAGCAAAAACTATGGCTCTTGTGCTCACTACTGTCCACCTAGCACTCCATTCAGTGTTAATAGTTAATTCTAAGTAAATAATTCTGTACCATGGTTTCCCATATATTAATTACTATGGCATTCCAAATAAGAAGGCACAAGTAATAGATAACATGTAGAAAATAGAATCCTCAGCTTCTAGACCTTATTTTGAAAGAAAGCGGAATATGATGACAAGAACTACATGTTTTGAGATTGAGATTAAAATGCTGTCTCTTTGCTAACTTGAAAAGTTTTTGCTAGCGTGACTTTCGGTAAGTCTCTTGCCCTACCTATATAAGTCCAGTTATACTGTTTGTAAAGTGAAATCGATTAGACTTCTTGATCTCATGCCTTCCTTATAGCTCTAACAGATCTTTTGAAGATTTTTAAGATGTAATTGAACACTTTAGATTTGCATTTTTCAAAGGACATTCCCAATGAAGAAAGAAGGGTCCAAGTTCAAATAATTTTGGAACCATTTGTGTTAAACAAAGTTAAAAAGTTTGTTTATTTATTTATTTATTTGTTTATTTATTTAGCTCCAGATTTCTCTTGGCCTCTAATATGCTAATGTTGGGACTCCCTGAGAGTGAAAGACATTTTAGACGGATTCCTAAAAGCATCTGAGCACTGAGGCCCTGTTGGCATTATATGGGAATAATGTATATGAGGCACTGGGAAAGCACTACATTACTGGTATTTAAGCAGAAAAAATAATATATGTAAGAAATGCTAAATGTATAGTGGTATGTATGATATATCAAAAAATTATAAGTTGGGAAATACAATTAAGGGTCATTAAGGGTCATGAGGAGGTGCAGAAGAAAGTGACTTGAATCATATCTGTTTTAATTTGTTTTAACAACTGAGAGATAAGTCTTTCTTACTGTAGAAAAACTTAGACATCAAGACCTAGCCTGAGAGATTGTTTTTAGAAAGGACAAATCAAGAACTTGGACAGAGATCCTATCTAGATACCTATGATGGGAAAGAATTTTGATATATGCAGTTGATAAAGAGTCAGTCTACACTTCAAGAAATGCAAAAACAGTCCTGGAAAGTGTAGCTCAGTGGACTGAGTACTGGCCTGCAAACCAAAGGGTCTCCAGCTCAATTCCCAATCCGGACACATGCCTGGGTTGCTGTCTGGGTCCCCTGCAGGGAGTGCTCAAGAGGCAACCACACATTGATGTTTCTCTCCCTCTTTCTCCATCCCTCCCCTTCTCTAAAAATAAAATAAATTTTTTTAAAAAAATTTTAAAGTAAAAAATGCAAAAATAATTACACTACCTTTTTCCTTAGCTGACAGTTTCAGTCATCACAGTTAAGAATAATACAATGTTTTATATTTCTAACAAACTGGAGTTCAGAAAGTTATCAATGGACAGTGTGATCATTTGTCCATCTATTCCATTAATCACACTTTATTCAATTATATTTTTTCTGGTTAGTTTCTCATCACCAAAAACCTACTTTTCGAGCTTTGTAACAATCTATTACATTATTACCATCTTCTGGATTTTCTGGAGCCATCACCTCCAGATTTCCACAGCAATGACTGGAATTTTTACACGCTCACTGCACAAAAGAGCAGAGACAAGTCTTGGGGTAACATCGTTTGATGTGTGAGCTCACACCTCCTTCCTCCGATGCCTCTTGATCAAATGCTGGGAATATGTGCAGCCCACAGCTAATCAACTCCCTTCCTGCCTTTATCGCATATGCTCAAAATTTCCATCTCTCCTGAGAATCCTGAACACATCTTTTCAAATAACGGAGAGGAAGCATACCTTCTTATTTATTGATGCCTAAATGTCTAAATGCGGTTTATACAGCAGTATATAAAGTGGGCTTTAACACTTGGATGTTAAACTCATTGCCTCGATTGTGTTTGAGAAGCGAAGGCATTCTGTTCACGTGGAGCACAGGGCCCTGCAGACACGCAGCACAGCGGATTCTTCCTTCAAGTGCTCTCACACCCACGTAAGCCTTTGGGAAGCTAGGGAGCGGTGCTTCTGTGAATGTTTATTGGAAATCAGCTCTTTCCTTAGCTTTGAGAGTGGTGGTTGGGGGGGACTATTTAGTAGCACGAAGACAATATTGTTTGGTGTAGTATTTTTTTGTTTGTTTGTTTGGTTGGTTGGTTTGTTTTGTTTTTAGCCTTGTTGTAAAACCAGACACGGAAGATGGATTCCATCATGTCTTGGTAATATCTCATGTTTCTTCCAAAAGTACTTTACAATGACAGTTGCTTTCACTGAACAAAGTTATTCGAGGAATATGCTAAGTTATTGTCTTCTTCTGTATTATTTTCACCTGCTATGATTTAAGATACAAACATGATTACCCTGCTATTGTCTGTATCTGTGAACTTTGTTTTTGCTTAATCCTTTCGCCTTTTTCACATAGCCCCTCAACCCCCTCCCCTCTGACAGCTCTGCCTCTTTTCTGTGTGAGTCTGTTTCTATTTCATTTAGTTATTTATTTTGTTCATTAGAGTTCACAAGTGAGTAAAATCATATGGTGTTTCTCTTTCTCTGACTTATGTCAATTAGCATAATACTCTCTAAGTCCATCCATGCTGTTGCAAAAGGTAAGATTTTCTTTTTTGTGGCTGAGCAGTGTTCCATTGTGTAAATGTACTGCAGCTTTTTAATTTACTCATCTGCTGATGGGCACTTGGGCTGCTACCAAACCTTAGCTATTGTAAATAATGCTGCAATGAGCATAGGGGTGCACACATTCTTTAGAATCAGTGTTTCTGTCATTCCACTCTGCTGGTCTGCTGTCTAGAGCCAACCTTCAGACCAGCCACAATCCTGAATCCCTGGTTTCTCTCTCCAATTCTAGACTTAAATATAACACCATATTGAGAGATACAGGATCTGGATTCTGAACAGCTGTCTAAAGGATGTGTATGTTGGGGGTGGGGTGTTCCAATGGATAAAATTTGACCAACAAAAAAAAAGGGGAAGATGCAGACATTTGGACAGATGAAGCCTCTCTCCTTGTCTCTCCCACTGACTGTTCTGAGGCTATTTCGCCATGCAGTCTCATCAGAAATACACTGTGTGGCCAAGCAAGTGTCCCTCCCAAGATGCAGTCTTTATCTCATTTACGTTTATTATAAAACAGTGGCCAGTGAGGTAACACATCACTTTGCATTTCTCCCCATCTTTAACAATGTCACTTCCTCTCTTCTCAGTTTTACTGCCCTGGAATTTTACCCCCTAAATACAGTATTACCTTTTAATTCTTGACTCAGGCTCTGTTTTCAAGGGATTTTTGGATAAGACTGCTTTTATTAATAATAAAATAGCTCTGCCAATTTACATTCCCATACCCAGGTCTCAACATTTGATCTGGCCATCTTTGTTTTTAAGTATAGATAAACCAGTTAAAATCATAAAATACCTGTTATGGCATGAATCTAGTGTTTCATGAGGCATTATAGTAGAATCTCACTCATATATTAGAATCAAGAACAAAAAAACAACTTTTATTCTGCTTCAAATTATTTCTTTAAGGAGGTAAAAACTTCACTTCCCTTATATTCTACTATCCTACTAATCCCTTCTGCTCTCTTACGTTTTTCAAAGCCCTTTACTAACTCCCACCTTCAAGTCCTCGCTTCTGCCAGAAAAAACACTGCAGCTCCTCTCTGCCAGCTATCTCTCTCGCATCATTCAATCAGGCTCTGAGATAGGATCTTTTCCAGAAGGCCTCCCCTGCCTAATATAAGGAATGATAGGAATTATGTAATCACTAGCCACACTGCCTTTAGCACTAATTTATACTTTTTCTTTATATAATTTACATATTGTGTATGTACCTGATCCAGTGCTTTATATCTTGATTCCAGTAAAAGAGAGAACACTCTTTGTGTAGTTTCTACAGAGGTATGCTGTTAAGAGCTTCTCTGATCATTAGCACCTGAGCTACCTAGACCATGAGGCTACAGAGAAAAATATGCTTCTCAAAAGAAAAAGAGAGAGAGAGAGAGAGAGAGAGAGAGAGAGACTGATTAAAATTCACTGCATAGAAGCTAAGCAATCTTAATTCTTTCCTTGTTTATCACTTTGAAATGTCTCTTTTCTGTTAGATGAACTCCTGACAGAGCAGAGATCAAACACAGCCCACGCTCTACCGCTCATGGATCCTTCCTGAAGGAAGGCAAGTCACTCAACACTTCTCAGTCTCGGTTTCCTCCTTTGAATATAGGGGTGATTGTACATGCTTATGCACCTGCTGTGAGTCTTAAACGTAAAGCACTTGGCAGTCATTATTACTGGGAATAGTGGTAATAATAGTATTCTCAGAAATCCCCTAGTTTCTTAATCATCACTTAAAATTTCAGTGACTGCATTTTGCAGCAACATTCTAATAAATATCCTACTTATCATTTGAATTTAGACTGTGTTGTCCTTAGGTTGAAGGACTTTCAGCTTGTTTATTTTGATATGATTTTTCAATTAAATTGATTTCACATTTAATGAATTAGTTAGTACTTGAAAGTGTAGGCTGTCTCTGAATCCAAGACCAGATAGCAATGGTGAACATTTCTGCCTAGGAGGTAATTATTCTTACCAACTATTGAACTTCAAGAATCTGTAAGGCAACTAAATACAAAATACTGGACTTTAAGACTCCATGAAGAAATAAAGTGTGCTTGTTCATTCCCAAATCAGCCAAAAATTTTTGTATAGAACCTGGCACCTGCACAAAATGATGAAAGCAAGAAAAAAGAAATGAAAAATGTTTTAAAAATCTCTCTGAAATGTAGAGGGAAACAGCTTTTGCTTATATCAATTATTACTTGTAACACTTTTTATTTGTGATTTAGAATATCTACCAACTATCTAAATCCCAAAGTCATTTTTGCAACAAACTCTAATGACACTAAAGTGTCAGTCAAAAAGAGTGATTGTCCCACAGACTCCTGGCTGAATGATACTGATCTTAACAAATTTTACTCACTGATCATAGCTTTAGATTCAGTGGAACGTAAAAACTTGTGAAGCACTCTGAATTAACTCAAAACTTTTACTTGGCCTCCACTCAGGAATGCAGAGAATGGAAAACCTTGGCTCCTGTCTGAAGCCTTCCCTGACACCTACACCCCCACTGCTCCCCCCATTCATCACAGCTCTGGCCTACTCTTATCATGGCCTGTATCATAAAGCATAAAAACGATTTGTTACGTGTTCTGTGAGGAGCTGGAGGCCAGGAACCAATAACAAATCCATTTCTTTCTCCCTAGCACCTAGGACACACTGTTTCATTTTGTTTAGGTTTAGTTTTTTTGGAGAGGGAAGATATAGACTTGGTTCTCAATAAACACAGAACTATTGAAACGATCAAGCTTATGACCTACTACTAAATCCACCTGTTTCTTAATGAAAGCTCAATCAGCTTACTGCAGGGTGGATCAGAATAGTAATTAAGCATGATTTCAATGGCTGAACCCTTAAATTATACCCACCTGCAATTTAATTATGTAAAAACTTTATTAACACTTGAGAGACAGCATAAGACAGGGGTGTCAAACTCATTTTCACTGGGGGTGGAGGGGGGGCCACCACATCAGCCTTCTGGTTGCCTTCAAAGGGCCGAATGTAATCTTAGGACTGTGTAAATATAACTACTTCTTAACTAGGGGCAAGGAGCTCGGTGCTGCCACTAGCTGGAAACAAGGTGCTGGGCCGGATAAAACAAGGTGGAGGGTCGGATTCAGCCCGCGGGCCTTGAGTGTGCCACCTGTGGTGTAAGAGATGCAGGCTGTTGGAACTCAATCTTTAAGATCTTCCCAAGGACACTTTCTTCATGAAGCCCTCATAGACTAACCCAACTACAGAGATTTTACTCATCTCTAAATGCTTAGCGTGGAATCTTCACATATTTTATAATTAAAGGTTATAATTAAACAAACAAATATGAATAAGTACACTTATTGTTTATATCACCCTTTAGGTGTTTAATTATATAGTCTCACAATGATTTTTTCCTTATATATTATTAATTCTTAAAATGATATTTGAAAAATATTTGGCATTATTAACTTTTGATAATTTAAGATCTCTGTTACTAACTATAGGATAACTCTTTGAGGATAAGGACCATATTTCTTTTTACTATGTTTCCCTGCCTAAGGTTAGCTCAAAGCTTTGCATGTAGTAGGTGTTAAATGCAAGTTTGTTGAAATGAAGACATATTTGGAAAAACTCTCTTTTTTAGTAATTCACATTGGATGGAAGAAACAGCTGTAATGAAGAATTTTACATTCTTTTCCAAGTTCCATTTCTATAGACAATACAAAATAAAGAGATATTTGACTCTAGCTCTTATGTTAGCAAGTCAAATTTAAGCAATTGTCAAATCCTTTGAAGGTTCACTTAAGTAGTATAGCTAGTTTTATGAGGGAGAAGAAAATGTGCAAGTTAGTCATAATGCATTGACAGTTAATGTGCCTACTATGGATTAGTACTTTATATTTATTACTTTTTATGCTTTATAACAACCCTGTGAGATAAGTACTGTCATTGTTGTCATTTTCACAGATGAAGAAACTGAGGCCCAGGGGAGGTAAGGAGTTTCTCTAAGACTGCAGAGCAGACCTGGTAGGGCGTCACTGAAACACCAACAGTCATGCTGCAGCACTCTTGTTCTTAACGCTGCACCCAGCTGCCTCTAAGCAGGATCATTCTTCATAGGTTATGCTGATCATGGTCACAGTTGCATTTAAAATTCCCAAATCAGATTTTAAAAAATCACTAATGTACAAGGCTGAATCCAGTGCTCACAGCTGTCTGGGAGGGGATGTTACATAAGGTTTGCAATTGCAAAACTAGCATGTGGTGTACATTCTGGTGTAACAATCAAAAGTGAATGCAAGCTTGTTCAATTTAAATATACAAACTCCTTAATTAGATTTTTTAATTTTGGTAAATAAATGTCTACAAGCACTTTTAAGTTTAGAAAGTCAGAGCAGTAATATAAATGAAATATCCGAAAGTTTATACAAATAAAATTATAAAGTAAGTATAAAGCATATAAGTCTTTATGAACAGTCTCCATAGTGACAATTTTGCAAAATACTGAAAAGCATTCAAAGTATTTAGAAAGACTATAAAGATGTTTTATAAAGATGGCACAAAAAATGCTTTCTCATGAGCAGAGAGGGAAACCAACTTGGAATTTCAAATTAACTTTTTGTATGATGCATTATTTAATAAATGTTAGCATTAATTTTTAAAGAGTTTAATTTGCATACCATTACTGGGCCAAATGGTTGACGAGGATCACAATTAAAGAAAGATGCACCATTCATTTTACTAAGAAGAAAAAATCCAGCAAAGTCAAATCTTCATCATTAGATGAAACAAAGGCAGCCTAGAACTGCCAAGAATGTAGAACTCCCTGACAGATGCAATTTAACTTCGGAGATTATTTAAATCAAACTCCTTTATGTATGACCCTATGTGAAAGCTCAGTATCCTCTCAAGGAATAAGTATATTTTTTAATATTATGGACTTCAGGGGGAAAAATAAGACATTAGAAAGAAAAGCAAATTAGGGAATTGGGTTGGGAACATAAATATAATCTGAAAGAATATGTCATCACTTAATGTCACACCATGGGCATCCAGTACTCAGGCAAAATGGAAGACACTTCACTAGCACCTTAACCAGCCTTGAGTTCCAACATGATTCAAGCTGTGTTTAGTCCAGAGAAGTTGTACAGAAAATAGACACAGGACCCATGGTCATGGACTTTATTATACAAATCAAATTTTTTGCTTTCACATGCACCTCTCCCACAATTTTCTAAAGGAAAACATACTGTTTACTGATTTACTACGTGCTAAGCAAAGAATGGGTGGTCACCTGCCGATTATATATGATAAAGTTAGTGTGTGACCTGATTGTAGTCAGCTGCCTACAGAGCACACCTGGAGTGCTGGGGCAGGGTCTGGGAGCCCCCAGAAAACATGGCGTCAGCCCTTCACATTCACATCCTGGTTCTGAACGCAGAGTGGGACATTAAGTGCACTGGCTTACTTCAATGGACGCTTGTTTTCATCCTGACTTCTTCGTAGTTGCTCGACTTGGAAACACTCCGGGTGGCTTGTCCCTTCATTAGCTGTGTCCATCAGAACACAGATGAGATGGCCATGCATCAAGTCCATTGAGCCTTCACAAATTCCAGTGGTGGCCAAAACACTTGGAAGCAAGTACTTCAGGCTCACCTCGCATGGAGGTGACACAGCCAGTGACCCCATATTTGGGCAAAAAGCAGCCCAATATCTTTTGGAAATAAGAAGTTATAGTGATCCTTTTTTGTTTTGAATAATATTAAATTGTGATCCAAGTAATTCATATTCACTATAGAGAAATTAAAAAATAAATGTTTGAAGGAAAAAAATCATGATGACTTTCAAGAAATAACCACTAAGACATTTTGGTGTTAAGACTCCCAAACGTGCGCAGTAGAAGCTGTTCTAACCAGCAGTCTGTGGTTAATCAGAAAAGGTTTTATAAGATGCAGAATCTTTTAAAATTATACATGCATAACACATAAGTTTAACTTAATATAATCACTTTCCACTAATCTTTGATGGTGCTACCTGAGCTTTTTTTCTGACTCCAAGTGTTCTAATGGAGCTCCATGTTATCTTCATAACATAAATCATATTCCTAATGAACTATAAATGATTTCTAGATTGATTTTCCTCAAATCAAAAGAATAATAAAGTTATATGAATAAATCTCCATGTAGGATTTAGATTTTAATTATTTCCTGGTGCAGTTTTCTTGTCCACAGCTAATTTGAGCAAATTCTCTTACCTACTCAAATTTTTTCACTTTTTTCAAAGAGTCTTATTTAATCTATATATGAATACATCAACTCTATATATGAATATATGTAAGTGCATGTGAGTATGTATATCTTGACTGACAAATATATTATTAAATGTATATATAATTTAACTTGCTCTGCATATGATAATAGATACTCTCCCTTCATTTTTACCTTGACATCATTTTCTATTGCATTATGCCTGTACTCTCACCTTTTGTTCTCTTTGATGAGTTGGAACCAATTTTCTGTGATGCTGGTTATTCTCCTTGCTGCTTCTAATGCTATCATTAGTAATGCCACTGCATCTGAAGATTCCTTAAGTACTTTTCTTAGTTTATAAACACCTCTCCTTGTCCTGTTTACTTCCTCCAAGCTGGACTTTTCTTTTTTATCCTACCATACTTTTATGTGTTATTCCATAAAATCTACATTTATAAACTTAATAATGGAGAACAGTTAATTTATGAATTTTTCTTCAAACTCCTAATGAAAATTGTTTTCAAAAATTATTTTTTCTCTGCACCTAGAGTGCTATGAGTAATTGTGACTTTCCAAATAGAGCCATAGGCTACTTTTCTTGCTAGTTATTCACTACTAAAAACATTGGGGTCTATCCAGTCCTACCAATATTACTTGCCTTTGAAAGCTCTCTGATAGATATTAGACTTCAAACAGCTTAACATAGAGCCAAGTGTGTTACACCTTGTTATATTTAGCACATACATAATCTTAAGGAGAAATCTCTTGACACCCCCCTCCCTGATTCTTACTAATAAGTGCAGAATTTATCCCTGGATAAGATTATTTGTCAGTCTTTCTTTCCTTGCTAAAAAGGTAGAGTTACAACCCACTGAGTAACTAACTTCATGGTCATTATTGACTTTGCTCTGATTCCTGCCTAGCTCTTCAATGCTAACTTTAGAAATACAAAATCAAATCATCATTTCTGTCCCCAGCCAAGAAGCCCTCTTGTGTCTTTTTGTGAAGTGTTGAGGTGGAAAAACATTTTTTATTGGTGAGGCTAGGAGAGGAGATAAGAAACTAATATGGCCCTTCCCTTCTTAGAAAACAGCTCCAAGAAAAGGGTCATTCTTCTTTCCCCACTATAAAAACCTCATAAATATGCATTTTATAGAAAAAGGTAGAATGGAAGGGAAAATGGAACTCCCTTACAATCTTCCTACTTCATGGGCCCTGTTCTTTGATAAGAAGAAAATCTGCCTAGGTCCAACAAATAATTGACCTTTATTCCTATTTTCCACAATTCTTAAAACTTTGCTTCTTATTTTTATGACTATTCAATGGTAAGGCATTATAGAAATCAGATGTTTTGGCTATTATCATAATCCAGCATCATATTTTAAGAGACCTCTAACATCAACATAAATTACCTTGGTAAGAAAAGATCTTTCTCTCTGCTAGTCTGTCTCAGCTTAATCTAGCCATAGTGTTAAAAGCAAGAGAAATAGTTGCAGGAGTATTATTACTAGCACAATGGAAGGTAGAAGCAGGAAGTCTTACCTGAGACATATAGGGGTGAGTAGTTAAGTGGTGCTAAGCCCCAGTGTCCTCCAAGGTCAATAACTTTTTCTCTATAAACTTCAACCAGTAAGCTCACACATCTGCTTTACCTTCAAGGTATAGTCTCAGAGAAGGTCCCAATACAGTTACACTGGTGGGAAAGAATGCAATTGTTCATAATCTCTCCTTCCGTAGCCTTCACTCTTTTATCTCTTCTACAAACATTTAAGAAATAATTTTCATGTTACATATCCTTCATTGCTTCCTTTATAATCCACTTTATTATTCCCAAGTAAAAGATGTGAGCAATAGTTATGATTCTTTCCCCTACAGGAAATAAAAGTTAGAGTGATAATATAATTTAAAAAATACAATCCTTTGAATTTCATTCTTATAACTAAAAGATAAAAGACAAAATGTCCATATATTTAACTTTAGGAGGCAATATGTTAACTACTGATGGTCTCAACTTGCAAACAGCAGATGAGTAGACATGAAGAAATTCTGAATTAATAAATATGTAGCTCTTCAGAAGTAAAACACGTTTTCCACAGAGGACTATGTGACTCGCAATGGACACATTGGTATAAGATCAATATTAGAGGTATCTATGGAGAGCAAGGCTTTTTTTCTGAAGTTTGTCAGACTAAACATTGTTCTCAATATATATATTGAAAAATTTAATCCAAGTTACAAGTTGGATTACAGCTTTCAAATAACGGTTTGAAAATAACATTTTTAAATTATTTTTTTCTATTTGCCCATGGAGACCTATCTAACCAGCTTGAGCTTAAGACTAGAAGCCAGCTTATTTTAAGGCAGCTAGGGTACAAATCAGGAATTGCTTCTTGTGTGTGTGACTTTATTCTATATTTGATTGTATACTGGCAGAGAACCTACAAGGTCTGTCCAGAAGGTATCCAACCATGTAATATGAAAAATAGAGACCTTTATTGAAGAAGATACAAGAAACATTGCACATAGGACAATGACACCTCAGTCCCCTTCAAAGTAGGCACCTTGGAACCTCACACAGCTCTCCCAATCACCATCAGCAGCCCTGTCATATTTTTCTGAATTTCATCAATAGTCTGAACTGTCTTCCCTTTCAAAGGTGATTTTAGTTTTGGGAAAAGCTAGAAGTCACAGGGCACCAAATCTGGGCTGTAGAGGGGCTGAGTCCCCTGGATAATTTGATGTTTCACCAAAAATCTCTCTGCACGAAATGGGATGCATGAGTGAGCATGTTACCATGAAGAAACTGCCAATCACCAGTTGCCCATAGCTGTCTGTGGTCTTTTGAATCATCTGAATAGTTTCCATGGAGGAATGTTCAATCTTAATGCAAAATGTGATGCAGATTCATTGCTCTACTCACTCAGTCATTTCGAATGTGATAGCCACACAGTACACATGCTCACTCCGCAGTGTCTACTGCCCATACTGACTAGTACAGTGAAGTCATCATTGTTCAACCATGCACATTCCAGTCTACTCTCCTTGGCAGCCAGGTTATATCAATGCCGTGCAAACTGTTCTTGTTATAATAACAATGGCTGGACTTTTTCCAGACAGACCTCTTCCTATGCTTTAAAGTATGAAAGTAGAACAACTATCTAATTTTACTCGCCTTTATAAATAATTCATGTCAGTATTTTATTATCTAAGTTTCTTGAATTACTATTATAATAGTAAGATAATAATTTTAGTCAACTACAAAATTGCAGCAGAATTTACATACAGGTATGGAAATGTTTTTTTTTTTTCAGCCAGCAGCTGGACAAGGTGTTCAATGTCTCTAATATCATAGAGACAAAAATATATGACAAACACAAAATAAATTAAACATTGCCTTACTAAACTAAAGAAGTTGGTCATAAAAATACCAGAGTTGCAGCTTGGACATCTTTTCTTAAAAATAATTGAACATGCATAACAGAGGGCAAAAATTCACACATTTCTGAGCTGGTGGAGGTTCATTTCAACGAAATCAGGAGAGACATATTCAAACACCACTGATGCAAAGAGAATTCTTCAATATTTGGCTTACAAATTTAAAACTGACTTTAAACATTTTAAAAATGCACAATAATTTTTGTAATAAATTAACTCTGAAGGAAAAAAAACAGACATGAGGAACTACATTCTTATTTTGGTACCAAAAATCTATGTGACTTTGAAAGATTTCTTAACAGATTTTGTCTTAAATGTCTTTATCTGTATAATTAAATGATTTTGGAGTCCCTTTAAGCTTTAATATACCATGATTGTAACAACTTATACACATTTAATATAAAGATTTTTTTGAAAACACAAATTACAAGAAGAAATGTATTCCATCTATTATACTGGTGAGAGGTTTTTTTTTCTAATGTATATTCAGCATTAATGGGAGAATGGGTAGGTATGCCATCTCATATACAACTTGTGGAATTATAAATTGATAAGAGTGCTCAGAAATGCAATTTTTCACGTGTATTTAAAACAGTATTATACTTATAGTGAAACATTAGCAACTGTAAGGGATTGATTATGTAAATAAATAATGCAATAGCCACAGTGGAGTTCTTTGCAGCCACTGAAAATGATGATGTATATTTATCCTTAGCAACATAAAATGTTCATGAAACATGTGAGAAAAGTATTTAAGAGTAAATTTATGGAATCTAATGATCAAATGTATCAGAAGCAAGGAATCCTTACAAATTGTGAAAACACATGGCTTTAGTTTTTATTTTTCAGATATATACTAGGAAAATGAAATATGTGTGATAAAAATAATTGCATGTGAAGATCTTATCATCTTCAATTTCATCTGTGCTCCATTAACAGCAGTGGCCTTGAGTTCAGATTGACGTCCAATTCACAAGGTATGACTGGTTTCACCTGGCAGAAATTAGGAGGTCTTGATAAAGAAGATCAAAAAGAAAAATGCACAACATGCAAAGTAACCGTAAAACAGGAATTCTGGTGACTTCTAGGGAGAGCGTCTGATGTTGTTATCATTCAATGCTGGAATTGTGTGTATTCAAAATAGATGAAGCTCATTGTGCGTGGATAAACAGAGGGCAGAGAGCATACAAGCTCCAGGGTAGCTTCAGATTTTATACCTAGCTAGTCATATAGCTCCCTCAAAGTTGAATAGCCAGCACTCATTGTCTGGTGTAGCTCCATCTTATCAATACTGTCCACTCATTACTAAATAGATATCGAGAGACTTCCGGCCAAGATGGAGGCATAGGTAGACACACTGTGCCTCCTTGTACAACCAAAAAAAGGACAACAACAATTTAAAAACAAGAAAGAACCAGAACTAACAGAAAATTGACTGTATGGAAGTCCAACAACCAAGAGGTTAGAGACAAAACATTCATCCAGACTGGTAGGAGGGGTGGAGAGGCAGCTGGGCAGAGAAGACTCATGGCAAGGTGATGGCTGGCGGACCCAGTGAGGCAGAGGATTGTGGAGCAGGGCACGCAAGGCTGCAGCTGGCAGGCAAGGTGTCAGAAGGTGGACCCAGCGAGGTGGCGGACTGTGGACTGGAAGGACCCACAATCACATGCAGATGAACCAGGAGCAACTACCAGGGAGCAGGATGGACAGCACAACCCAGGACCCCAGTGCAGGGAAATAAAGCCTCAAACCACTGATTGAAAACACCTGTAGGGGTGGAGGCAGAAGGAGAAACTCCCAGCCTCACAGGAGAGTTTGTTGGAGAGACCCACATGGTCCTAAAAGGTACACAAACCCACCCACGTGGGAATCAGCACCAGAAGGGCCCAATTTGCTGTGGGAAGTGGGGGAAGTGGCTGAAATCCACTAGACAGTGGAGCAAGTGACAGTGTTCCCTCTCAGACCCCTCCCCCACATACAGCATCATAACCCAGTGACGTGGGTTGCCTCACCCTGGTGAACACCTAAGGCTCCACCCCTAACTATATAACAGGTGCATCAAGACAAAAAAAAAAAAAAATGACCCAAATGAAAGAAGAGGACAGCAATGAAGAGATAGCCAACCTATCAGATGCACAGTTCTAAACTCTGGTAATCAGGATGCTCACAGAATTGGTTGAATTTGGTCACAAATTAGATGAAAAAATGAAGGCTACACTAAGTGAAATAAAGAAAAATGTACAGGGAACCAATAATGATGGGAAGGAAACTGGGACTCAAATCAATGGTATGCACCACAAGGGAGAAAGAAACATCCAACCAGAAAAGAATGAAGAAACAAGAATTCAAAACAATGAGGAGAGGCTTAGGAACCTCCAGGACATCTTTAAACATTCCAACATCCAAATTATAGGGGTACCAGGAGAAGAGGAAGAGCAAAATATTGAAAACTTATTTGAACAAATAATGAAGGAGAACTTCTCCAATCTGGCAAAGGAAATAGTTTTCCAGGAAGTCCAGGAAGCTCAGAGAGTCCCAAAGAAGTTGGACCCAAGGAGGAAAAAAACCAAGGTACATCATAATTACATTACCTAAGATTAAAAATAAGGAGAGAATCCTAGAAGCAGCAAGAGAAAGGGGGACAGTTACCTACAAAAGAGTTCCCATAAGACACTCAGCTGATTTCTCAAAAGAGACCTTGCAGGCAAGCAAGAAGGGGCTGGAAAGAAGTATTCCAAGTTATGAAAGGCAAGGACCTACATCCAACATTGCTCTATCCAGCAAAGCTTTCATTTAGAATGGAAGGGCAGATAAAGTGCTTCTCAGATAAGGTCAAGTTAAAGGAGTTCATCATCAAGCCCTTATTATATGAAACATTAAAGGGATTTATCTAAGAAAAAGAAGAAAAATAGAAACAGTAAAATGATAGCAAACTCACAATTATTAACACACCTAAAACAAAAACAAAAGCAAACTAAGCCAACACTAGAATAGGAACAGAAACACAAATGGAGATCACATGGAGGGTTATCAACAGGGGAGTTGGAGGGGGAGAGAGGGAAAAGGTACAGAGAGTAAGTAGCATAGATGGCAGGTAGAAAATAGACAGGGGGAGGGCAAGAATAATATAGGAAATGTAGGAGTTAAAGAACTTATATGTACAACCCATGGACATTAACTAAAGCGGGGGAATAGGGGTGGGAGGACGTGTGCAGGATGGAGGAGAGTGAAGGGAAAATGGGACAACTGTAATAGCATAATCAATAAAATATATTTTAAAAAATAATAAATAGACATCTGGACAATGATGTACAGGTGTCTCTGCTGATACATAACCCTCAGTTCTCATTCATCTCGGATCCAGTACAGGTTAACACCTAATAACTACTTCAGTTAATGTAGCAAGAATTCAAACACTATGTCCCTGAAGCTACAAAAAAAAAGCTACAGAACCAACTGCTTGCCCTTTTCTTCTGGAATGTCGTTATTAAAGTCATTTGATAATCACATTTCATTCTTTCTCACACTCCCCACAGAACATGAATTCTAATACATTATAGATCCTGGTGCCAGCCTCACGTGGCCAGGACCCTTTCCTGTCGCTCACTCTCCCAGGAATAGTTTCCCATCCTGCCGTTGGTGTGCACATCTGGCTTAAATCTGACCTCCTTGGTGAACCTACCTCACCAAACGGATCATTTCTTACTCCATGTTCCCATAGTTTTCTGTTCATTCTTTACCTTAGAGGCCAATTCATATTTCCACATAGTGTCATCACACAACCTGGCATACAGTTCCAGTAAAGTTTATTTTATAAATAATGGGAGACAGCATCAAAAATAATGCCACAAATGCAAGCAGTAATGTGCGTACTCAATAAGTAGTGGTTTCAGAAGGATGTTGGTTTTTAAACAGTGTTTTATACACATACATACAAGTTTTCTTAGCCTCTTCTACCCTATGTCCTAGTTAGGAGTTCTCACAAAGCTATCAGAGTGATTGCAAACAACATGTTAGATTTCAAGGCTTCACATTCACTTAAGCTGAAGCACACAATAAAAAATATAAAGCATAACAAAAACACAGTTGATTTGTATTCTTAGGCTGTGGTTTTATAGTCATTACTTGGCCCATGTTTCCAGTTTGGTAGGAGTGAGAATTGCAAGATGGGGTCCAGGGAGGAAATGTATTTAGCTGAGGTCTGGAGAATCACTTAATGAAGCAGATAGTGGAGAAATCAGAAAGATTTTTTTTTCTTTTTGCCTTTGGCAAACATTCTAGTAGTAATAATAGTAATGCCATGTCTCCAAAAGAAGTTCATAATTATGCCTCGTTTGTATCAGCATCCGCAGACCACAGGCCCCTGCCTGCTGGTGCTCACACGCTCCTCAGCACACCAGTGGCCGAGAGAGAAACCTTCTGCTGGGTACTTCAGAGATACTGCCTCTGGCAGGGTAGAAGCAAGTCTCTCTGGGGAAATTGCTGATGTCACTATTTTGATTTGCAAAGCACATTTCTCTGGATGATGATGAGATTTCAAATAACCTAGACAAAAACAGACCCTACTTTAACAATCTAAAAAGATACAAGCAAAAAGAGCAAACAAAAATATTTTTAGCCTTTCTCTCTAATGTGTAATTGAAATATCGAGTCTTCCAAAAACATCTTGCAAGAGTAATATCAAGGTACAGGCACTGATTTACTTTGCCGTCTAACCTGAGCCCCAATAGTATCCACTCCCTGTTTAACCCAGCACCACCCAGAACCAAAATGTTAAGTACAAAGGTAGAGGATAGTGAAGCATGATGAAGAAATACACGTTTTAAAGAAAACTCAATTGTAATGTTTCATTTGATATGACTCATTTTTTGTATCTGTTGAATGGTAAGAATGTTGCAATATTTTACTTTAAAAAATAAACACTTTATACATGAATTTTATTCACAAAACACATATTCCACCAAAACCAATTAAGCCAAATATGAAGTATCACATTTATGGGATGAAACACATATCAAGAGACTATTAAGTCCATCTGTCCAAATTTTATATTGAACAATCTTTGAAATAATGTAATTAGAAAATGTACCTAACTCAAATAAGAAACAAAGCAGTAAGATTAGTTATGGAAACAAAATATTGCTCAATTAAAGCTTAGAGCTGCATATATTTGGTACAACTGTACTTTATTATTATGAATAAAAATAAATAAAAACATATGCAATTGAACCTACAGTTTTTAAAATTTAATCTTTATTGTATGTTTTTCCATGACCATTTAGTCCCATTAGACTCCCCTCCCCCCAGCAATCACCACACTGTTGTCCACGTCCATCAGTCCTTTTCCCTTTTTGCTCATCCCTCCACCCCTAACCTCCCCCCCACTAGCTGTCATCTGCTCTCCATCTATGAGTCTGCCTCTGTTTTGCTTGTTAGTTCAGCCTGTTCATTAGATTCCACATATAAGTGAAATCATAAGATATTTGCCTTTCTCTGACTGGTTTATTTCACTTAGCATAATGTTCTCCAGGTCTGTTGCAAAGGGTACAGTTGCAAAGGGTAAAATTTTCTTCTTTTTTACCACTGAGCAGAGTTCCATTGTGTAAATGCCCCATAATTGTTTTATCCACTCATCTATTCATAGATACTGGGGCAGCTTCCATATTTTGGCTACCATAAATAACGCTGCAATGAACATAGGGGTGCTTATGTTCTTTCAAATTAGTGTTTTGGATTCCTTTGGATATATTCCCAGAAAGTGGAATTGCGAAGTGATTCCTCCTCATTCATTTTCAATAAATTTAGGAGACAGATTCCGGCATGAAATAACTGCTCAGTAGTACTTGGCATTTAACTCATGATCGTCACATGGGCAAAACAATTAGATGTATCAGTTTCTCTGTATTCATACCTTGACAATTGGTAGGGACATTTAAGAAACTGCTGTCCATTCTGGAAATATGCATTTGACCAATTTTGTCTTAGCAAAGCAGATTGTTTCCCTATGTTAAGAAAATAATGTCTACAGATACCTGTACAATATTTACATGATTTATCATAATCAGGAATGCCCTTTCCAATATGGTTGGTTCTTCTTGGCTCTGTTCTAGGAAGAAACATTCCTCAGGTAGGAACTTCTGCCTTTTCCCAGATTCCCTTCTTAGTCCAGGCATATGTTTGGATGAAAGGACATTGTTTAGCTTCGGTTAGTCCCCTTACAGTTATTCAGCTCTTCACCGGCAAAACTCTGCAGTCATTTCCCAACCACTTAGACCTATTAATCGCTGCTTTCCAATCAGTGAGCTGGGGCTTCTTGGTAGGGTCTAAAGGTTTATTTAACCAAATAACATGATTTTTTCTTATTTGTCTTAGCTGATTTTTAAATTATGGACATGAAGGATGATATTGATGGAAAAGACAGGAGGAAAACAGCTGGTATGCATGCACATGTGCAGGTATGGGCATGTGGGTGCATGTAAAAATGGCTCCACATAGAACTACAAACGCTCCCTATCTTGCTTTCCTGAAATTTTTTACCCCTTTCTGGCACTTTCAGGGAACTGAAGCCCTCATTCCCCTTGGCTCTTGGGTCTTACCACATGGTCCCCATATCAGGGATTGCCTTCCTAGGATGACTGAACCATAGACTTCGTATATTCCTCCATATTTATCTGTTCAGGAATTTTACTAACTGAAGTGGAAGAGTAAGGGAGCTATTTGCACCTGGGCATTTTATCCCTCTGATGTAAAAATCTATTAGTGTATGGTTGATTCTGAGTATAAATATATGTTGTCAGAGAACAAAGATATGGGGGAGTAGAAATGAAGTCTGCAGAAACAAAATATGAATAAGCCTTGTGAAACAGAGGCAGGAAAGGCGAGGTGACGCTACACACCCTCTCAGCATCTTCCTTGGATTATGACTTCTGGAGTGTTTTGGATAAAATTGTTTTTCTTCCTCATGAGCTCCCGTACCAGCTCCATCCCCAACTCTGCTTCTCTCCTCAGACTGTCCTTGTTTCCAATTAGTGGGCACAGTCCTTGCTCAGCTTCCAGATGTATCTCTGCTCAGTGCCCAGGATGTGACAAATAAAGAAAACAAAACAGAAACAAAAGTTACTAAAATATGTTTGAAGATCTTAGATGTGAAAAAAGAAAAGAAATAGTAAGGGAGGTTAGCCTGTACTATGTAAATTTACTTTTCCAGAGCTAACAATTTTCCTAAATAACCAATACTTATTCCATGCCTACAAATACAGTTTCTTGTAATTTCTTATGTTATAATTGCAGTTTACAATGTGACTATGGTCATTGCTAAAAATCCACAAAGTGAACCAGAGGTTTCTTGGAAAATTCTTAAGTAATTGAAAACCTAGCCCTAGGATTAGTTAGGCCCACATGGTCATGATAAACTCTGTTTTCTAGACTTCTAAAACTTTTGATCTAATAAGACATTAGAAATAAAAATATAAAGGGATTTTAATTAGTACAGATTTGACTTTCTGAAAGAGAGTTCATTTCAATTTGTCCCTAAAAATAATTAATTATAAGGATTCTACAGTGGGCATTTTAGCTTCAAGAATTCGTTTCAACAGCACTTGCTTATTGAAACCCTGTGAGGTGATACTCAAGTTTGTTCTAATCCACAGTGTCAGTTCTCCTCTGAAACCATACCACTTCCCATCTTCAGAAGTTGACTATGTAGACTCACATTACTTTCTCCTTCCAAAATGTGTCATAGCACATGCTGTGACTCAAATGGTTAAAATAAACTCTGTTTCCTGTGTCAGACAGGAGAAGATAAGCCAGGGGGGAAATTACCCTCCTGAACAACACATGCAGCTTCTATTGGTGTCTGTGGAGGTTGCCCAAGCATAAGAGATGAATCTAAGCTGGGCCATTTTATGAGAAATTAGCTTTATTCTAATATAGAAATTTTACCAAGGGTCAAATATAACAATATTTCAGTGTATTTTTTCATAAAAGAATTTATCCAAAATAATATCTTCTTACACCTTATTATTATTTCCAAAGATCTTATATAAATTAAAATCTAGGGTTATAAGTGAGATATCAATTAACATAAGAATCAATTTAATGGTAATTCAAATAGCTAACTGTTATAATTTTTGCATAATGAAGTGGCCTCTGGGCTTGAAGTCCTAATCATGTCTAATTAATTTAAAGGATGTTACTTTTTATTATCAGTGAAATTTCTGGCAGGTGATAAAACATTTAGGGTTTTGCCATCACAAACTTTTTACATCAGTTATACTGTGAGTTGACAAGTCATATATCATCCCTTTGAAAGTGCTTATTTAGAAAAAAAAACTCAACTACATTTTCAAAGTTATAACGTGGAACTGCTATTTTACCCATGAAAAGGAAATCAGCTTTATTCACCAAAATAATAAGAGTTGACATTTTGTTTTCATTATCTTGATAACTGTAATCAACCTTCATAGGGAATAATCAATTTCGATTTCAGAAAATAATCTTCATAACCTCTTGAGCTTATATAGTACTGATATATCCAGAAACAGAAATATACTTTCTGTTGTCAACATTTAGAAAACCTTGCTCTATTGAGGATCAGATAGCAAATAATCTAATTGCAAACAGATTAGGCAAAGGACTTGCCATTTTTTTGAAAAATAGACCATTGAAATATCTACCATTAAAAAAATTCTCAGTAACGTAAAGAGAAAAAAATTATTCTTTGGAGACTATAGATAGATTCTATGGTCATAGAAAAAACAAACCCGAAGCATGGATAGATATGCCTAAATAGATCAATCTAAAGCAGACATAGGGTAACATGCAATGCAAGCAATGTGGAAAGTGGAAGGCTCCAGCCAGGATGACCCCACCATCTGGACTACAGGGCTGTTCTTTTAAAGGAAAAGAAAAATATTACTTTAGAAATCCCCAGGGGGGACTTTATGTAAGATAAGTACAGTCAGAACACAGAGGGAGCAGTGAATAGCTGTAACCTGAAGGTCGGCCTGCCAGGCAGCACTGGGTAGGATGAGGGTAAAGGCTGAGGGAGGACAGATGAAGAGAGCCGAACACAGAGGCAGTACGCACAGTCCTTAGGAACATGGACTTGGCCTCTGGAGATGGAACTTTGGCAGGTTAGTCACTCTCTTTTTTTTCCAGTCTCTTGTTTGCTAAGGTATGACTCAGGTGATTATTGGGAGAATTCGATGAGTTGACATGTGTAAAGTACTTTTTATAGATTATAAACATCTAAAATATGTACTACTTGGCACAGGATTTCTTTGTGGGGAAATCACTAGAGAGCATGCTCCACAAAAACAAGGGAGGAAGGAATCATGGTTATACAAGAAAAGAAAGGCAAACCCAGTATATTACATGACTGGCTGTGATATATCCATCCATCCATTTATTTTTCTGTCTACATTTATATAATACTGAATATTGTGTTAACTAAAATTTTGATGTAAATATAGAATAAAGGTGTCGGGAATACAAAATTTTGATGTATATAGAATATAGAATAAAAGGTGATGTAAATATAGAATTTTGATGTAAATATAGAATAAAGTAGTGAAAAGAGAGTTAAATCTTAAACTCCCCTTGCAGGAAATCTAAAATAATGTCAAACTAAAAAAAACCTCAAGAAATAGTAATCTTAGCATATTATTCAGAAATATAGAAGAAATTCTAAAGGGAAGAGTGAAGAAAGAAAGAATTGTTGCCATCTTGGGATAGGAGTTGCAGTTGGGAGGAGCAGTACAAAGACTGCTGTTTTTCATGAAAATTTCTGCACAAAAATTTCTTAGTTAATACCAGTTTTATTTTTAACTATATTGATCATGCCACTGCATTTGTCCCAATTTTTTTCTCCCCTTTAACCCCCTCCACCCTGTACCCCCTACCCTCCAGCATCCCCTCCTTAGTTCATGTCCATGGATTGTACATATAAGTTCTCTGACTTCTCTATTTCCTATACTATTCTTAACCTCCCCATCTATTTTGTACCTACCAATTATGCTTCTTACTCCCTGTACCTTTTCCCCCCTATTTTCCCTCCTCCCCTTTCCACTGATAACCCTCCATGTGTTCTCCATTTCTGTGATTCTGTTCCTGTTCTAGTTGTTTGCTTAGATTTTGTTTTTGTTTTTTAGGTTCAGTTGATGATAGTTATGAGTTTGTTGTCATTTACTGTTCATAGTCTTTGATCTTTTTCTACTTCTTAGATAAGTCCTTTTAACATTTCATATAAGAAGGGTTTGGTAATGATGAACTCCTTTAACTTGACCTTATTTGGGAAGCACTTTATCTTCTCCTTCCATTCTAAATGATAGCTTTGCTGGAGAGAGTAGTCTTGGATGTATGTCCTTGCCTTTCATGACTTGGAATACTTCTTTCCAGCCCCTTCTTGCCTGTAAGGTCTCTTTTGAGAAATCAGCTGACAGTCTTATGGACACTCCCTTGTAGGCAACTCTCTCCTTTCCTCTTGCTGCTTTTAAGATACTCTCCTTATCTTCAATCTTGGGTAACTTAATTATGATGTGCCTTGATGTGTTCTCCTTAGGTCCAAATCTTTGGGACTGTCTGGGCTTCCTGGACTTCCTGGAAGTCTTTTTCCTTTACCAGATTGGGGAAGTTCTCCTTCATTATTTGTTCAAATAAATTTTCAATATTTTGCTCTTCCTCTTCTCTTTCTGACACCCTTATTATCCAGATGTTGGAGTGCTTAAAGTTGTCCTGGAGGTTCCTAAGCCTGTCCTCATTTTTTTGAATTCTTGTTTCTTCATTCTGTTCTGGTTGGATGTTTATTTTTCCTTCTGTTCCAAATCCTTGATTCAAGTTTCAGTTTCCTTTCTTTCACTGTTGGTTCCCTGTATATTTTCCTCTATTTTCCTTTGTATAGCCTTCATTTCTTCCCTCCTTTTGTGGCTGAGCTCAATCTATTCTGTGAGCATCCTGATTACCAGTGTTTCAAACTCTGCATCAGATAGGTTGTCTATCTCCTTGTCTCTTTGCTCTTTTTCTGGAGTTTTGATCTGTTCTTTCATTTGGGCCATATTTTTTTTTGTCTTGGCACAACTGTTATGTTGTAAGGGGCAGAGCCTTAGGTGTTCACCAGAGCAGGACAACCCTCTTGGCTGCCTTGCAGTGCTGTCTGTAGGGGAGAGATCAGAGAGGGAACAATACAGCTCACCTCACTCCACTCTAGCCTCACTTTCCAAGGAACTCTTCTGTGAGACTGAGAGTTTCTCCCACCTTCCCAGCCCCACAGGATTTTACAGTTAGAGGTTTTGAGTCTTTAGTTTCCCAGTCAGCCAGCCCCTGCCTCACCCACGTGGTCTACCACCTTGCCACATGTCCTCTCCACCCAGCTGCCCATCTTTGGCCCTCCTACTGGTCTGGATGAATGTTTCTTTAACTCCTTGGTTGTCGGAGTTCCATGCAATTTGATTTTCTGGCAGTTCTGATTGTTTATTGTTTCTAAATGGTTTTTATCCTTCTGGTTGTGTGAGGAAGCGAAGCATTTTTACCTACACCTCCATCTTGGCCAGAACTCAGTTACTGCCAATACTAAAAACTCTTTTAACATTGAAGGGATATAATAAAAAAATCCTTAACCTCATGAAAGATTTTTAATAAAAGTATTTTAAATATGTATCTACCATATTTTTTGGATCACAAGATGTACAAAGGTTTTACAGGGAAATAGGAAAAAAATTGAAGCAAAAAATATGGTAAAATATTTAATAACATAAATAATATTTCACCAATGTAAGTGTAAACAGAACTCAACAGCAGTATTAACAACCATTATTCCTCCCAAATTTGTGGGGGGGAATGTGCATCTTATAGTCTGAAAAATATGGTGTATTCTTATTAAATTTAAAGAAGCTATGTTCTTTCCCTTTCCTTAACATTGTACTGGAGTTTTTATTTATTTCATAAATAAGAAAAAATAAGTGACAGAGATTGATAAGAACAAGATAATATTTCATCATTTATAGATAGCATAACTGCCTGTGTAGAAATGCAATAAAAACTCTAGTTAAAGAATTAAAATATCCAACAAATAGAGTTCATCAGCGTTTCTGTATAAAGTACCAGCATACTGAGGACTTTTCTGTTACAGGGTCTTCATATTTGCTGTCCTCGCCTCCAGGAAGGATCTTTCTCCAAGATATATGAACAATTTTCTTCTTCACCATATTTAGGTTCTTTTCCTTTATAACCATTATTTTTATTCATGGTATTTGTAAATACTAATATAAGACATATTTTCCCCATTGAACTATAAGCTCATATATGAGAAACTCTCAAATATTTCTATAAAAGGGTATAAGAATATTATTGTGGCATTGCCTTAAATAGTAAAAACATGGAAACAGCTTAGTTGTCCATTCAAGGGTTAACTAATAATTAAATCATGTAAAGCTCATGTGTTAGAATATTACTCAATGACAAGATAACTGAGATTGAGTTCTCATGCCCATAATATTGAGTGAAAAAAACCAAACAGCACAGCATTATATATGGTATGATACTGATTGTGTACATTTTAAACATTTACACAAACAGTTCAATAGAATATATTTGTGGTACAAGGTAATATTATGGACTGAATATACAAAATCTGTCCAGAAAGTATTTAGCCCTGTAATAGAAAAATAGAGAAATTTGTTGAAGAAGATACTAGATGCAAGAAACATTGTACATAGGATAATGACACCTCAGTCCCCTTCAGAGTGGGCACTGGGGACCACACACAGTTCTCCCAGTAGGTTTTGGAATCCCCAGATCATCTTCTAGTTCTCAAACTGTCATTCATCGATCTTTGCTGATTGCACCCCATACATGTTCAACATTCTCAGGTGTTCTGCTTGTTGCAGACCTTCCAGAATGTGGATCACTTTCAACAGATTATCGACCATTTTGAAGCATTTGTGTCACTCTTTTATTTGTGCTGCACTCATTGCATCATCCCTGAATGCTTTTTGAATTGTCCAAATACTTAACTGCAGAGGAATGTTTAAGCTTAACACACAATTTGATGCAAATTCATTGCTTTACTCAGTCATTTTGAATGTGATAGCCGCACAATACACATGTTCACTCAGTGGTGTCTACTGCCCCCACTGACTTGTACAGTGAAGTCACCATTGTTCACACAAGTGTATTCCAGTCCACTCTCCTTGGCTGCCAAGTTGCATTGATATTGCACAAATCATTCTTGTTATGTTAACAATGGCTGGACTTTTTTCTGGACAGAGCTTGTACACTGTCCTCTGGTGAGGAGTAGAGGAGGGATTTAAGAGGGGTATGTCAAGGATGTCAACATTGTCTCTAATATTTTCATTTTTAAAGATGTTCTGAATAAAACAGGATTAAATATCATGTTTCTTCATTTGGGGTCTTATATAGTATTCTTTATGTCTGTTTGTTTGGCTTGGATTTCATTTGGCTGCAGGGTGGGTTTATTGTTGTTTTGTTTTCACTTCTTTGCCTTCCAAACTTAAAATAAAGAAATAGGTAGGATAAAAAGGCAGAATCCTATGCTCAGGAACAAGAATAGAAAAGGTATACACAAGGCAAAGAAAGGGGACAGGAAGAAAGAGAACGGGTTAGGCAGATAAAAACCAATGGGCACCTGGACTAAGATACAAATGTTCAAGAACAATTTGGAAATAATTCTGCTACAATTACCACTCCCTTGTAAGTAGTAGAATCTTATCATCTTCCATTTTATCTAAATCCATCAAAACAGAGAAAAATGGAATGCTCTGGACCATTAACTATTAACCTTGAGGTCCTGAACAAAGGGCATGCTATGAAAATCAAATGCAACTACAAACTGTTTCATTGCTTGAAAGTATGAGCTTTACAGCCCTGGCACCCACAGAATGAATCCAAGTTCTGTCACTTCATCGCTAAACAATTTTGAGACAGCTTTGCCCCCTCTAAACCTCTGTTTCATCATGTAATAATAACGTTAGTGTTCAAGCTCATCATCATAATATTATTATATGGAAATAATAATATTTTCTTCTTTCTAGCATCATTGTGAAAATTAAATTTGATCATGCTTTTAAAGCTTCTAGCACAGTGCCTTGCTCAAAGGTAATAGCTCAATAATAACAGCTATTGTTATTATTTTACTGCATTTAGTGAAACCATTGTCCTTTCTTTTATGCTATAGCAGATTTGATTTTCATGTAATCTGAGGTTGTGACCAGCATTAAATAGGAGATGTTATTGGAAATACTTTTTGGTCACTTAAATATACCATCAATTTGTATGTGCTTACATGTGCATGTGTGTGAGTGGTGGATTGGGATGCCTGCCCTAAATTACTATATGTGCCACCACCTACCTCTTTATAATCACAAATGTGCAATCAATTCACAAGATTGCAAAAGGAGCTGCCAGGCTGTAATAAGGTGACTCCACCTCACGGAAACAGCTGACTGGTTGATTAAAGCAGAACAAGGCAGAGTGTGGAAGGGAAAAAAGAATGAAACAGAGAACAGAGAGGAAACCCAAATTAGTTGGTTTTGAGCACGTGACATCAACTCATTTTTTAGGTTCAATTTCCTTCTTCTGTTTGAGTTCTCTAAGAAACCTCAAATTCCCTATATTAATTCATGTTTTATTTGCTCATACTGCTTGAATTGTGTTTTCATTACTTGTGACCCCACAAATTCTGGATAATATAATGTGAAAGCAACAGAGGCAAATATAGCTATTTTCCTACTTACCCATGGCTGATTTGTAAAAAAGGGATTTGACTTACAACTTAGGAAAAGCAACTGATAAGTCTATATAACTTATTTCCAAAGCCATATTATGCATACATCTCACTGGTTTAAAGATAATTGCCACAAATCTGAAGAAGTGGAAACTTCAGAAGATCCAGAAAATTACCAACTGAATGAGTGAGGTATCCATCTGTAGGTCACCACCTCACCCAATTCTGTTTATTTAGACATCATAAAAGAACTTATAAAATAAGACAGAGTTCTCCTAGATTGAAAAAAAAGGTAACAGAAATGACATGAGTTGGCCTAAATACAGTTAAATAACACAAGGAGACAGAATGCAAATGAATATATTTTGTGTGTGGAATAGATATGCTGCTAATTGTGTTCACTTATTATCATAGAAATGACATGTTTTCAGCTTTAGTTATATGCCACCACAGTTAATAATTGAAACACAAACACAGGAAACAGTAATTTAGTGGCAGACTTTGTAATTACAAAAGTATAGTAAGGGTTTATTTTGTAAACATATGGGAAACTCCTTTGTACATGGCATAATTAACATGAACATAAAAATATAAAAAAGTGGAAAGAAAAAATTCAGCCATATTACTACTGAAGCAGTGGTCAAAATAAAGACATGCAAGTCTCCATAGATCCAAAGGTTTCACAAAGCTCTTGCCTGAGGACGTAAAACTTGTTAAAAGGTCTTGAAAATGGTATGTATGCTTTGGACCAGTTGCTTAATATTTACTTTAGAAATAAAAAGCTGTAATTCTATATTTTGAGCTGTTCTGTAGTGCCCTAGGTTTTTAGCTTTTCTAATGGGTCAGCAGAACAACATCGTGGCTTACATCAGACACTTATTTTAAATTCTTACCATTAACTATTTGATCAGGGGCAAAGTCCTCACTGTCTATGAGCCTTGGTTTCTTCATCTATATAGAAGAGATGGGTGATTAGAGAGATTCATTTAGAAAATGTGTATATTTTAAAGAGCACCTTCCATTTGTTCCATAATTACTGAGACTTGTACTAAGACACAAATGTTCAAAAACCACTATGTTGTTATGAAATGTAGACAGTCCTTCTGGATACCTATATCTGTGGGCTAGATACCTGATCATTGTAATACACTCTAGTACTGAATCCACATGATTTTCCGTTGCCCATATAAATTCAAATAGTTAAGGGGCATATTCTGCAAAATTTAACTCCACTAGCTCCCTGCTAAGCCTCTCACAGACCATCTCCATTCATTTTTAAAACAGTACCATAAAATAACAGTTACCTACCCCAACTGTATAGATGAAGAGAAAAAAGACACAGAAAAGCTAGACACCTTCCCCATAATCAAACACATTAACTAATGAAGCTAGAACTTGAAACTAGGTAAGCCAAAAACCAAACAATTTTAAAAATTGATTCGATCCTTTTTATGCTAGTTTTAATCACTTTAATGATTTATTCATGTGCCAGAACATTCAAAAACGTAATTTTATTCTCATATAAAATAATATCATCTGAAATAATGATATTTGTCTTAAAATAATAAAGGGGGAAGAGAGATTCAAAGGAATATTGGGAATTTGAAGATGAAAAAAATAAAGTAAAGCTTAGTATTTGGAGTTGCCTTCTCTGGGGTCCAGAGGATACATAGTCCAATTAAAAAAAAAAAAAAGCCTACATATTAGCCTTAGAGTGTCCCAGGCTAACAGTTATGAAGGTAGAGGATGAAACATGCTTTGGGTATGCCGGCCACTCACGGCCTGCTCAGCAGAGAGTTAGACTCCTTGCTGTCCCTGGGCCAGCCCACAGATCCCCAAAAGACGAGCCTCGTAGCTACATATGAATCAAGGCAACACCAGCCTAGGAACCATAAGTGGGTCTTCTCAGTGTGAGAACACCGAGGAAAGGAAAAACATCAAGGAAGGTAGATGTTTTTCAGCTAATCCAAGCAGAGCACATTATTATTTTTTGACAGAGACGAATATTAGCAAAGGAATATTTGGGAAACCTGAAAAGCCCTTCATTTTCTTTGGTGGGCACATGCACACATCTGAAAGCAGAAAGCGCAGAAATCCCTATCTCCCAGCTCTCCACTTCCGAACATGCTCAACAAAGGGAGCACTCAGATGAAACATCAGTTAGCATTTTCTTTCATTGGGAATGTGCTTATTAACTGTCGTTCAAATAGTTTGTAGACATAACAGCCCTGAGAGTGAATGTGGCTTTGTATTTACAAGGTAGTCATTTGTTGTTATTTATAGTTCTTTTAATTTTCACCTTTTTATATTTAAATTTTCTTCCAAAGGTTATGATTAAAATAGGCACTACTTGAGAAAGGAAAAATTCCCTGTAACGTGCATGTTTTTCAAACAGATCTTCAAGTTTCAGAAAGAATCCAGGGGTGCCTGATTCGTTCCTTTGTCAACTTTATGGACGTTTATGATTTGTTTCTTAAGAAAAACAATCACGGTGTCATTATGCAAAACCAAGACAGAGGCTCTTTTAGCAGAGGTCATCCCTCTAAACCGGTGTTCTTCCTTTCATTTCTTAACTAAATTGCTCCAAATAAGAAGAGTAAAGGGAACTAACATTTATATAAAACATTAATAGTACAAAAGTGTCTGCTGGTTAATTGATGTTCATTCTCATAAGTAATTCTTAAACTAGTAATATGTGTGTTATTATAGATTGCTGCATAGCTGAGTAGTTACAGATGAGTTTAGTGTTGCACACCTTTGGGTTTGCATCTGAGCCTTGCCATTTACCAGCTTTATAACATTGAACAAGTGACTTACACTGTGTCTCAATTTCATAGTTCCTTATTTTTAAAAAATAGAGAAAATATTGGTAGGCAGAATAATGGCCTACTATAAAAATTAAATGAAAGAATCTAGGCAGAGCTCTTAACACGATGCCCTAACACCCTTACTGTTATTACTCTTCTCATTTCTCAGAGGAACAGACTGAGGCACAGGGCGCTGCCCAGCCAGTAAGTAGTAGAGTGCTATTTGAAACTGGGTCCTTTTTTTTTTTAACTCCAAAACCTAATGCTCTTTGCACTAATTGCAATAAGGGTAAGTGGTGACCAAATGAGATTCATGAAATTAGATAGAGAAGAACAATGTTTTTCAGACTAGAGAAACATCTTTTTCCTAGAAATTACCATGCCAAATACACAATAGACTCATCAAGATACTGTTAAAAATAGTAGAAATTTATTCAAAAGTCATGTCTCTAAAAACACTTGAGTGTCCAAAAAAAGAACTATACCAGTGATGGGGATATTCTCTGAAAGAAGTGGAGAGTCGAGGACAGAAATAAGTATCCTTTCAAGTGCCCCCGCAAAAGCAACCATCTTATTCTAAGGGAGGGGAAACATCTCATGCTTTACCAACTCGTTATCAGTCATGGAAAGAGCTGGTAGTAGTCCACAGTCCTGCACCATGCCAACGTGAAAAAAAGGGAACTTAGAAATATCAATCTTAAGGGAGAAGCCAAATAGAGTAAAAGACAGTTTTGCCCCTCATAATCTGCACACAGTATGTATGAGTAAGTCCAAGTAACTTTCAGGTGCCCCTTCTTTCAGCTCTCTCAGCCATTATTAGGGCCAAACAGCACACACGGAGTAGAACGACTGTACAAATAGACTGCTTGGAATTAACAGCAGCATTTATGGAAAGTCTGATGTTGCCTGTTCATTGTCTAAAGGAAAAGAAAAATTTAAAATGCAGACATTTAAAAACCAATCGGTTAAACTCTCATCTGGCTATTTTTCAGACTGAGAACTCCACCGGCGCCATGGTAGCTCTACCTTCAGAGTTGAACTTAGGTCCCCACACACCAACAGCGCCCTCTGCTGTCACTGTGGAAACACCATTGGTCACGGTTCCTGAAGCCACAAATCATTTACATTTTTCAAACGAAAAGATCTTGTGAAGCAATAAAATTTTATTTTATGTATACATATAGACATATACATATATAGGCATATATACACACGCATAAATATACAAAGAGAGAGAAAGAGCAATGAAGCAAATTGCTACCAGTTAACAACTAACAATCCATTCTGAAGAGAGAGGTTTCAAAATAAGGAGGAAGAAGGCTAAAGAGGAGGGGAGATATGGTAGCCAACCTCCAAGATGACCTTCAAGGACCCCTGCTTCCTGGGATTCACATCCTTGTGTGGTCTCCTCCCCATTGTAGCAAGGATGGTCTGAGTGATCACTAAAGCACAGCAGAAGCAGTGGTTTGCCACTTCCAATATTGAAATATGAATGATACTATGGCTTCCATTTTCTCTGTGAGCTCTCTCGCTCATTCTCTCTTCCCTCCCTCTCACTCCCCCATTCTCCCCTCTCTCTTTCTCTCTCTAGTCACTTGCTCTGAGGAAGGCCACGTTGTGAGCAGCCCTACAGCGTAGCCCACAGGGTGAAGAGCTGAAGCCTCCTGCCAGCAGCCACAAGTGAGCTTGGAAGGAGGTCCTCCAACCCCAGTCAAGCCTTCAGGTAACTGCAGCCCCCACGGACTGCTTGCCCGCAGCCTCACGGACACCTGAGCCAATGGTACGAGACTAAGACTCCCTCAGATTGCTGACCCTCAGACGCTGTGTGAGAAAATAAACATTTGTCATTTTAAGCTTTTAAGGTCAAGGATAATTTGTTACATAATGACAGGTAACTAAGACAAAAGAGGAAGGTAGAGGAGCAACATGATGAGGACATCACATTAGGATAATCAAGTTAAGATTGGAGATTATAAGAATTATTTGCTTAAGTTTCCCCTTTCATTTTTATGTTTTTTTTTTAAATTTTGGGTTGTGCCAAGCTCCTTCACTTCATGCATTGTATATTCTGACCCAAATGACAATATTTGTACTGATTGCTTTCAGATACAGCATTTCACTAGCCTGGGATAAACAATGATAAAGAGTGATGATCAGAGTGCTATTTATCAGAGAGAAGGAGTGGTTTGAGAAGTGTATGTTATATATGTGTACATATATGTATATGCATTTGCACACATGCCTACATATATGTGTGTATTCTTCTCAAGTTTAGAAATGTAAATTAAAATCGGTTTCACAAAGCCTTACTGGAAATTCCTCCACAGAACCCTAGCAAACATTAATTGAGCCCGATTAGAAATCTCTGCTTAAATGTACATTTTTCTCTGTGAAATGTAAATTTTTGAGCAATTTGCATGGGGGGAAATTAAAGACGATAACAAGGCACCACATATGCAGTTGGTCACCTAGAAGGTCTTCTTCCACAAAGGACGAAGAGGCTAGACGTCCTGAATCGTGGACACCAAACCTCTCTTAATTATTATCACTGCAGTGGCCTCATAGGTCAAAAGGGAAAATTAAATGAAATCATCTTAAAGAGTCTATCTCAGTCAAGTATCTATGAATTTTTATGAATGGAGAGGAAAGTCCAGCAACAACATGGAAAATCAATGAGGAAAATGTAAATATCTCTTTTATTTTTGAGAGAAAATTTACTACCCCCTGTCATGGGTTTTCCATGGTGTAAGAAACTTAAGAGCGACAATCTTCATATCCTCATTGTAGTATTTGGTTTAGGGCTTCTCTCTGTGTGTGCACAGCCACGCAAGGTCCTATAGGAGACACATAAGAAGTATAAGGCCAGCTTCCTTCACTGAAGGAAATCCCCATCTCATTTGGAGGCCACACCTCCAGGAAGCAATCAGAGAACATACCAGGTGTACAATTTACTGCCTTGGTTCAATAGGAAAAGAGGTCCTTGTTGGAAGAGGTCAGTGGTGAGAACATCTAGAAAAGGATAACTCTTAAAAAGTGCATTGAACTTGGGGAGAGGATATTTCAGGTTAACACAACTTCACTCTACCTTGCAATCCTGCTAATGAGAGGCAAAGTCTCTGTGGAATCAAGATGATTGAGCTCCTCCAAGACTTTATAGAGGGGTGTAACGGCATCTTCTGAATTGTCCAGCATTGCAGCTGATGACCCCTTACCCTGTGCCTATCATTCCTGCTTCATCTTTGTTCTTATTGTACTCTTTTCTTGTTATAAATATTCCTAGTAATTGCATCCATTCCCACATATTAATCACCCACAGTGTGTTCTCTCTGTTTCATTTAATTCTCCCCAAGTTTTATTATCCTCACTTTGCGGATGAGGAAAATGAGATACAAAGGCATGAAATAAGTTTCCCCTAGTTACACAATCAGTGACTTCACGTTCCTGTCTGACTCCCTAACTCATGCCCTTTCCATGATGTTAAATGCCTCCCAGTCTTAAGACTGGTTTAACTATGCTCATGCTCTCTTCCCATCTCCCAGTTCCATCACCAGTCCCACAAACACAAACAAGCAAACACACAGATAAGGCAGTGGAGAAGTTTGAGCAGAAAGAGAAGCTCCTGCTCAAAATGGTCACAGTGGCTGGCATTAGAATGGCAGCCAGAGGAGATGCTGGTTAGAATGGAATAAAGGAGGGTGCCTAATTTCAGGTTTTAAGGTGGAGTTGGAAACAGACACCAGCCTCAAATTTCCTCACAAATGTAACTGCAAGGGTGGAAACACTGGCAGAGCTGCCAGGGGCCAGACAACCTTTCCCTTTACCCGCGGGGTCCTGCCTCTTCAAAGGAGTGAGGGTCTTGCCAAGACTTTCCATGTGGGACACCATGGGTGTGAATGGGGCAGCCTTCCAGAATTGGGGTTTCCTTAAAAATATTGAACATTTTTTACTGTTAAACACTATCTTCAAAATCCTAGGGCAATGTTCCAAGAGCTTTGATTCACCCTGAAATGATTTGGTTCTCAGAATGTTTCAATTTCTGGATTTAGCAACTCTGAGCTATGGTGCAGAAAAATATATTTTGAAAAATCCTTGAAGCTAAGGGCTCAGAAGAGCCATGTCGCCAGCTAGAAATTGCAGAATATTTTATTTCATTTTCTGTTTCAGCATCAGGATTTCTGCATGAAGAGCATCCAAACAAATATAGGACAAAAAATTATATATATTAAATATCAGGATTCCACCTTTTTCATTTTGATGATTTTACAGATAATGAAGCTGCTGATGATGTTTGCTAATTGGCAGTTCCAGTGTGAGCTACAGGATCTGCATCCTTACTGTGCATTTAAGCTCATCTAGAGCAGTCCCTGGCCTGTCACCAAGTGCTCAATAACTGCTGTCATTTTTATTATTGAAACGAGAAAATACTTTTATACTCTTTTTTTTGCATCAGAGAAACATTTATTTGTTCTTGACTAAGCAATGAAGTAGGAATCTATTTTTTTAATCTAATTTGGGGGTTCCATTTTTTATTTCCATAAGTAACAAATTGAGTTGACCTTACTCACTGATTCAAATTTCTCTTTTTCACTTTGCCAGCAGTTCATTAAAATTTTAGTGTTGTCTCTAACAGTCAATACAACAGCTCTCTTAAAAAACATCAAACTACTTGCAAAATCCAATCAATGACTCAGTCACAGAATTTAGGGACAGTACGAGAAAATGCCCCTTTGTGCTCCCTTCTCATTTTGCTCATACATAAGAAGGACCCACCACTGCCATCTGATTGGTCAGAAGACTCTCTTGGTTTTGTCTCAATTCACTTTCTCCAATCTATCTCCTTTCAGTTATCACTTCCTCCCTAGTTGGAATCCTTATTATCTCACATCCAAATAACGACAGTTCTTGCCTAAATGATACCTGGGCTCTTTCCCTTCCACTACATCTAGGTATTGCCACCAACATGATTTTCTGAAATAGATCAAACCAATGTCACTCCATGGCTAGAAGCTTTCACTTTGTCTCTTTCCCATGCTCTACAATGCCCCACCTGCTCAACTTGTTATTTAAATTCCTTAATAATACAGCCTCTATTTACCTTTCTAGGTTGAACTCTATCTACAGCAACTTTTCTTACTGTTCTTAGAAAATGATGTTACTTGATTACTTCAATATCTAGATGGTTTGTTTTAATACATCAGAAATGGCTTGCTGTCTCTCCCCATTTCCCTCCATTTTTTTCCTCAGTGTGCACTATTTTAGGTTTGACTCTAACCCATCTTCTTTCAAGAAGCCTTCCCAAATTCTCTCTCTCTTTCTCTCTCTTTCTTGCTCTTGCTCTCTCTTCCCTGTAACTCCCAAAGTACTTCATTTATTACTACACCATCTACCTAGTTTTAAGAATAATTTTAAATATACTTGAATCTGAGACCACATTATGATCACCTGGAAGGCAAGAAGCATAATGCACTTCTTTCATAGCACTCAGTGCTATATCTAACACTGTCTATGATTTCATAGAGTAGCCATCTCATAAATGCTTAATGAATTGAAATAACCTTATACTATAGTAACTGAAAGTCAGAAATCACTGTATAATGTAGGTACCCTGTTCCATGTTTAAGTTATATTGCATCAGGTAACCTGCTTGTCATCTTTGTTGCTTGTGTCCTTAGCAATTAGCACAAAACTTGCTAAATATAGACATTTAAATATTCATTGCATGAATAACTGATAGAATAAATAAACCAATAAATCTCTAAATGAAGTGAGAAAATAAGATTAATCATTGAATAATTTTAAGTAAACATGAATCATCTCAATTGTACAATTTAATCTACCTCCTGAACCAGGATTCAGTAATTTTCCTAAAAGATCTAATTAAGAAAAAGGTGCTAAAAGAGGTACTCAGAATGGCTATTTTTACTGGAAACCACATGGGAAAATCCTAAACTTCAATTGGTGAGTCAACAATAAAGCAATGAGGTGTATTGTGGTCTTCTTAGGTGGTTGAAGCCTGGATCTCTTGGGAAACAATGGTAAATATCAGGGGGCCAGTTTCAGAAACCAACATTTGGCATCACTTTCTGAGGGAAGAGGAAGCCCTTCCAGGTGTTCTCCTGAGAAAGAAGACCTTTGAGAATAAGTTGAGAGCAAGAATAGAGTATGCAGCCGTATCAAAGCACCATATATACACCTTCTGGCATGCTTCCCCAAAGCATCTAGTATAATGCTCAGCACAGAAAGAGATTAAAAAAATGCTGTTGATATTTGCCTGGCCCAGTTTGATGTGGCCAAGAAAGGTGGGCAGACATTGGAAAGTGTTCAAAAATGCCATTCACTGCCTGAAACTATAGGACTAATTCCCTGGAGAGACACAGATGCTCAGTCCATAGCTGCCGGAATTCTACCATGGGGAAGGTTTGAATCACTTCTTACATTTCCTTCTTTTGTTTGTTCTCACTTACCAAAGGCAGTTCAGTCAGCACAAATGTTTAAGATTTGAAAGATTAGCAGAAATTTCAAAAATCCTTGCCTTTGTGGACAGGGTGACATTCACTTTGGACTCAGTTTTGATATGAAAGTTTTGAGATAGAAAAATATTAAGGAAATTGTCACAAAGACATATCAAAATGAAAAGAATGAAAAAATAGTAAGTGATTAGTATGAAAACAAACATTTTTACATCACTCTTTTGCATGGGTAGTCTCTAATATAATAAATCATGAAGCTCCTAAATTTAATGTTTTATCCCTTCATTTTTCTACTGCTTATCAGTGATGTAAGTAGTATATGCACAGATTGGGGTGCTCTGCTTGAGACTCAGTAGTTAAATGATCTTTCTTTAATTCTTCATTTTATATTCCAAGCAACATGTCATTTAATTTCCTACTGATAATAAAGAATTTGTTTCCTCCTCTTCCCTTTTTTTTGTCTTGCATTTTTAAAACAGAGCTGAAGCTCAAGGAAGATGATAATAGTCCTGCCAAACAGGCTAATACTGCAACAAGGTCAAGGTCAAGTCACACATAACGTATGTTAAGTATGTCTCAACTTATAGTTACTGTTAATATTTATTGGTCATAAATAAAGTTAAGGAGCTGGGCTATAATAAGAACCTATCACTTCTTCCTAGGATGTTTTCATTCACCTTTATATTTTTTCATGGCTGTTTCTTGGAAATACTTTCTCCTTTCTTCATATCAAAATTTTCTTTCAGAAATTAAGCAATGGATGAATTAGAAAATATTTTAATTTTTGATCCGCCCAATTTTATATCCAGATGAGATATACTCAAATACAGAATTATGAGACTCATCACCTCTATAAATGAGATGAGAGCCTAAACTACATCTCTAAGGATTGTTTTTCTGCTCTAATATTATCAAGACTATGGTTACTCTGGAAACAAGGGCATAATCATCAGAGAAGAGAGATCCATGCTACCCAGAGAAATCTGGGACAACTTTATGATTCATGAAAGGGACAGGATTAGAGCTAAGTCTGAAGGACAGGTAAAATTGGGAGAAGTGGGATCAGGTGGTTCAGGTAAGAGTAAGACATGATGAGGGTGGGTTCCCAGTGCGGTTTAAATGAAACATATGGGAAGATTCCAGACAGAACAGAAAGAGGACAAAGAAAAAAATCATTTACAACAAAAATAGAGAAATAGGCAACACCTTTTGTGTAAATTCAGATCAGTTCAATAAGTGCCAGGAACCAATATCTGGTCTCAGAGATGACTGTGCTCTGAGATCACTCAGCAGTGCCGGCTGGACTGTAGAGAGGCAGCGCGGCCTCCCACTGAGCTTACAACACTTGCAGCGTTCGCCGTCCTTGTATTGGATGGGCCTGTTGAGATAACTAGGCTTGAATACCTTGATAAGGATGATCTGAGGTAAATAAATAAACTTGATTTCGTGTAAGCCATTTGTTAATTTTATTTGATCATTAAAGGCAAAAAATAGCCAAAGGTACACTTTTGGTGAACAGGAAAGAAGCTGTTAAGAATAATCTATCCAAAATGGCCTGCAGTATATTAAAAAAGTTAAAATCTCTTGTAGAACATTCATAGAAAGATTTAAAAAGTTGTTGGGAGAAAGGGCACAGACTGGCATACTATGTTAAAATATTAATGTTAGTAAATATTCATTTGTTTAGATTTAATGTAAAGCCTAGAAAAGAGATTGTAGAAATAGGAAAGAAGCTGTGCCCCTAAGGTAAAATGCAGTTTTATAGTTATGAAAATTTAATTTGACTGCTTTCCCAATAATTGCTCATATTTGTAGCAGCAGCGTGCCAGCAAGATAACGGTCAATCAAACGGACATCACCCTGCAAATGCTCTTTAAAAGCCTGCACTGTGTTTCCTGATGGCAGGATGGCATTGCTTCCAATTGTTAAAAGACACCCGGTTGAAAAGCAGAATAAGAAATTGGACAGTAGGAAGTCTCTGTATATTGCCATTTCCTCTCTCTCTCAAATTAAATTTCTGTTGGGGGCAGGAACCATTTTTTTTCCTGGCTGAAAATGGGAAATCTGTCACATCATAAACCAAACCTTGAGCACAGAACATAAGAGGTTCTCCTTTTTAAAATTCTGTTTGTGGTCAAGAAAAATTAGGATATGAAACAAATATGGGCTGGGCAAATATTTCTTTCATTGGTGAATGAAGTACGGCAATAGGTCCATCGATGCATGACAAATTTCCCTGGATCCTGGTAGAAGAAGAGCAACAGAAAGCTTCCTGTCTGTCTCTGTCTTCCTCTGAGCCTCCTCTAATTCCTCTCTTCCTTTTGTTCTCTTCCTCATTCCCTATTTCCCACACTCTTCATGACTGTCGAGAAAATGCCATTAATAACTGGTACAAAGAATCGTGCTCGGTGCATGGAGATAAACTGGGGATGACAAAATATCAACTTCCTGCTGCTCAATTGAAAGCCCTATCTGTACAACTGGTAATTACTTTTAATTTAATTAGGACTCCTGGTATTGTTTCTATCTCATAGATTACATTATAACATGTAATGTGTTAAAGCAACAAGACAAATTGAGGCCAGAAAACACAGAAAATATTACCTTTTTTGTCTATAAATAATACCACAGTTTAACTCTTCAGAAAGCCCTCAAGTAGCTTTACTATGAGCTAATTATTATTTTTCATATTCCTTTGCCTTGAGTAAGCAAAAAAAAATCTTATATAACCTAATGAAAACCTACATCTCATGGGTTTTTTAAAAGAATTTTTTTAACTCTACACTTTCTCCTTTCCTCTCTCAAGCAGAATAAATGTTTTATGCTGATGCATGCTAAAACAAAATTCATATAACTGAAAGAACAATCATTGGTTATGACCTTGACTCTTATATTTGACTTAGGAAAGACACCAATTTTAGGAAGAAAAACACTGTAAGCAAGGCAATGAAGCCTAGTGGAGATTGTTGTTGACTCAAAGGAATAGGAGGGATCCATTCCTTTGTGATATATATGCCCTCAATTTGAGTTTCCATATAGAATTCACAAATTATGAATTACTAAATAAGCTCAAGTGACTTTCCAAATAGTTAAATTATATAAGGTGTGTTGATTAAAACTCTGAAGATTGATCTTTCCAAATTGCTAAACTATGTAATAGATAGTGAAATGAGGTGAGAGAAAGAAACAGAGACAGAAGGTGGTGGAGGGAGAGAGAGAGAGAATACGAAGGTATCAGTTCAAAGACAAATGCCTCATTTGGAAGAAGAGTCCCCACACTGAGCTTATAATTGCTCTCCAAATAAAATGAAAAAAAATCTGAGTGAATATAAGTAAAATGTGATAAAAACAAAAAAAACCCTCCTCTAATAACATCTCATCTTCCCATCTCATAAATGAGACCTGGAAATTTAGAAGGCTGATTTACCAGTTTAGCAAAAACTTACTCTGAAAATTACATAGCACACAGAAAACAAATAAACTGACCATCCCCTCAAAAGATTACTTTTTCTAAATTAGAGGTACATGTTCACAGATAATAACCTCAGAACCAAAAAAAGGCCTTAAATATCATTTTGTACAATAACTTCATTTTATGTATGGTAACATCAAATTCTCAAAAAGCAAATTAGTACATATTTTCCAGAAATATATATGTTTATCCAGAGGTTTTTTTTTTTCCTACACAACACTGTCGCTGCCCATTGTCCTAACCAAAATTCAAACTAAGGAACTTTAGAGGCTCAAGAAAAGCCTCACAAAGTTAAATAACACCTAGTTTGTCCTATTTCTTCCCTGCTATTCTAAAAGATAAAAACACTTAAATTCACCTGGATGGCTGAGCTGATTATCACAGTGTCTCAGTTTCTAGAACAATGCCTCTCTGGCAATCTTGTATCCACAGTCTGGTATAAAAGAGACAGCTGTTGCCCTATTTGCAGCCCAAGAAAATAGCACTGGCAGCCAGTTCCTGCAAGACAGGAGACTCTTGGCAAAATGGCAGTGTTCTCTTACAAAAATAGCAAACCATCATGTGGGTAAACTCAGGAACGCTCATGACTTCTGCAGAAGTGAAATTGCTCAATGCTGATAGGAAGTCAATACTGTGCTGGGATAGAGATCTAGATAGAGGTCAACATAGATTTAAAGAAGATGTGGAGGGTGTTGGGTGCTAAAAATTTGAATCAGTTCTTAGGCAAGTTGTGACATTTTCTTTATCAGATGTTCAATAATTCTTATTAAATGTGCAACTATAAAATTGTGTCTTTTAAAATTTTATGTTTTCAAGTAAGGCCATCTAGCTATCCCCCATACTTCTGGGGAACTTTACATGCCATTTTACTGAGAGGTAGGATGAGGAGTGGGAAGAAAGGTAATGGGGAGGAGAAGGGTTGGGTCTAGATCGTATATAAATATTGCTTTCATCGGTATTGCTCAGTGACTTTGATGCCCTGCAGATCTGGTAATAAAATTAATACAATACATGCCCTCATTGAGCAAACAGGTAGCAAGTTGAGTAAGTAAAGCTGTTGGGAGGGGGCATTATTAATTTAAAAAATTGTTGCCATAACTGAGAAAGGAGAGTCTCATAGCATATGATTCTAATAAAATCCTATAAAGTTTTATGGAACTAGAACATAATGTTGAAATACATCCTCATTTCTTCATGTGAGATTGTGTGCAAGTCATGCCAAGAATTAAAATGAAAGTTTCTGTGTGTTTCTTGTTCGTAGTTGGGAATGCAGTGAAGTTTTCACCTCCCATGCTCTAGGAAGAGAAGGGAGTGAGAGTTCCCATCAAGAAGTCAAGAGCAAAATCAACAGTGAAGCAAAGGAGAGATGTGCAAAGTCAGTCCAAAGAGAAAAAGTGACAGGCAAGTTAGCAAGACTGGACTGTGTCCTGTTTGAATAAACAAAAATATCTGAAAAAGAAAATGCCAACTAATAAAGATTCAGTCAGCAAAGAATGCATACAAAAGGGGAGTCACAGAGCCAACGCTGGCAGTGCCTTCTCACATACTGTCCAAAAAAAAGGAGCTTTTGGATGTCAGCATGTCCTCTCCAGATGGGATGCAAAGCCATGGCGAGCATGAGGATGGATGCATGGAGTTAAAAATCAAAGGCTTCAACAGATTTCCGGGCCCATTAAGCAGTACAATTCTTATCCTGAAATGGATGCATCAGAATTCCTTATCTTGATTTCTTCAAAAATTCAGTTTATCTAACACTACATCTTCTTTATCTTCTTTTCCTGTCCTCACTAAGTAACCTTCAGATACACAGTAGATGTGCCTGGAGAGATGGAATGTACTGATATGCCATATCAAGTTTCCCTGTATTTGTTACCCTTATATTTCTTCTAGTCTCCCTTTGGTCACAATGATCTGCTTCTCCATGGGGGTAGAGACTGTGGGAAGGCAGGGCCTATAATGTAAAAAATGTTGAAGAGCAGTAATGAATTGATCTATTAAAAACTGTTTGGTGGAAGTAACACAATCTTGACCATAGATGTTCACAATAATTTATATTGTTCAAGAATCTACCATGGCTCTCTATCACCTGCCATCGATGGTTAGAATCTTAGCAACGAAAGACACCTGCAATCATCTGGTAGGAACCCATCCCCCTCTGAAGAAACTGAGGCATACCCAAGTGAAATCCTTCCCCTACAACAGAACTCTGTTCAGTCTAGGGACATCAATCAGGTTCTTTCAGCCCCTGGTACTGCTACCTTCAAAGCCTATTTTCTAGAGAACCTGAGCCAAAGGTGTGGCAGATGAGAGGTCCTAGAAAGGGGTCTTTGTGTGAAGTTGTAGAAGTTCATTTTGACCTTGGTTTCCAGGTTAGAAGAAAGCATCCACCTGCTCTCCAGCCAGCCAAAGATGCCTCTCTCTGGGGGCATGTCCACACTAAGAAGATTCCCCTCCAAAGTTAGCCTCTTTCAAAGCATTCTTTGAATCAGTCAACCCCAGAAATTGATTTGGAACTTGCCTATCGAACCAGGCAGGGCAGAGCCTGACATCTGAAAGTGACAGTGACTGATGGAGCTGTAGATAGAGAGAAGCTCAGCACCTTTATGGACAGAATCAGTACTTGGAGGGGAAAAAAAATCTCTCATGGCTGAAAGCGAACATTCTCACAAGCTCACCACCTGGAATCACTGCCAAATCCCACTTAATGGAGAAAGAATAAGATGAACTCAAGAGTACCATCAAGGAGGTTTTCAAACAGAGGAATATAAAAAAATATATCCACATGTACCACAAAAAGACAATGATATGTATACAGGACTTCCAGCAATATCTGCAGGTGATGTTAAATCTTTCCGCTCTGCCTGCACATGTCCACTGAAATGTGTATGTCCCAGATTCACTCTTCCCTGGATGGATACTGTTGAGAAAAAACTGCTGGCATTCATTGCTGAAAAGAATGACTTATTCTGCTACAATGATGCTTTTTTTGTGGCACAATTCTAACAAGCTCTGTAGGAAGGAGTGTACAGTTCCTAACATTGCTAGTCCTGTGCACCTCAGACCACTCGCTGGTCCTTCAAAGGACACTCATTCCCCAAATCCACAGCTTTTTTTTTCCTTTGGCTTGAGCTTCTCAGTGGCAAGCACCAACTTTCATGGTACTCCATATACTTTTATGTGCAATTTACTTGTTTACATTACTTCTTTTTATTTTTTACTAAATAGAGTTCAATACAAAGAAGTTACCTATGCCATTGAATCAGTACCACAATGTTAAATCCTACTAAGACTTCAGTCTCAAATTCAAGAGGGTCTATTATCTTATCTCACTACTTGAATCCTGTTTATTTTCTATTCCTCTAACCAATCTCATTGCCTTCTGAAAAAGCTGTAATCATGAGAGATGGCCACTTTTCTCCTTCCACCAAGCAAAACCACTTCTATCTGAAAGTGCCCTTCTTTTACAAGGATAACACTCCAACTCAGCATAGCACCTGGCTCTGAATTACACCTACTGGCCTTCCTCATTTGTGTTATCAGCCAGGTTTCATGCACGTTTGAGTTTGTGGCCCTTGGTCTCTCAGACCAGAAATTTTCAAGCTGTGCTTTTCAGAAAGTATAGCCAAGTAGCCTAAGTTTATCACACTTATCAGAAAAAAATATGATTCAAAAAAATGTCTTGCTCAAAGCTCTACAGGTGAAGGGGAAGAAGGTTGTTTCGGTTTTAAAAGCTCCATTGCCCCAACATTCTGCATTGCCTGCAACCCTATCATAATAACCATAATGAAGCTAATATAATGACAACAGCAACAATAACTAAAACCTGCTGATCATTTCCTTTGTGCAAGATCCCATTCTAAGTATTTTTCTCAACTCAGTCCTCATGAGACTCATATGAGTTATGTACCATAATTATTCATGTTTTATTGATGAAGAAACTGTATACAAGTTACTACAATTGGAATTGCCTTACAAGTACTAGCCTGTTAAGCTGGTTAATGCTTATTTATACCCTAAAAAAATTATGATAGCCAGATGCTTATTACTTATCAAAAAGCTGTGAGGGACATTCTGAAAGAAAGGAGTTCTCACAGCTGGAAATGGACAATGGCATGACCTGGGCACCACCTGGCTCCTTGACTTGACATCCCTCCTTTCAAACAGTTTAAGTTCAGAACTCCAAATGTGGTGAATTGCACAATAGCTTCAGTTCTTTACTCTTCCCCTGCACCCTTGCCCTTTGCAATACAGCTTTGCAACTTCTCTTATTAAGTGGTGGAGGCCATTTTCCCACCCCTTAAACCTGGGCTGTTCTTGTGACTTTGGCCAGCAGAGTGAGGGAGAAATAACAAAGTCATACTTCTAATCTTAGGCCTCCAAAGACTTTGCTTGCTTCTGCCTGTTCTCTTGGAAGCCAGTCCAGTGTCATGAGAATAAGGCTGAGCTAAGACTGCTGGTTGAAGTGACATTGTCCTAGTAACCCCCTAGCCATGTAAGGCCATTGTAGACTGGTCATCCCCACGCAGCCAGTTATAACTTCACTGTGGACTCAGGTGCACAGACAAACCTGCCCTGAATTAATGGAACCATAAGCCCATGAGCAATAATAAAAGGTTTATTTTTAAAGCTCTCAGTTTTAGGGTGGTTTGATATATAGCATTAGAAAACTGATAAACTAACATAGAGGTTCCACCCCACCACTGTTCTAGGACCAACCCTTACTCTGAGTAGATGGATATGTGGAGCTACCAGCAATGCTTTTGGAAGGACTGTATCTAATCACCCTTTAACCAGGTGAGCACCAACCGTGGTCCCAGTTATACCGGGTCTTCTCTCTGCATTGAGTTTCCTCTCTTGGTAGGCTTCCCAGTTACTGTAGATCAGGGACCTACACTCTCCATTTTCCACAGCTCAGAGCTGGACTCTGACCCAATTAGTGCAGCCATGGAGTCACACACTCGGGACAAGTTCATCGCAATGCACTATCTGCCCTCTTGGATTTCATCATATGCCCCACCCCTGAATTCCCTGCTGAAAATTTCCCCATGTATCACTTAGCCTTTCGACCTAGCAGAAGGCAACTACTTTCCTGGCTTGCTCGTCACCTCTACCTTTGTTCTGTAGATACTCTGCTCTATAGCCGGATTGGTCTCTCAATGTCTGTGATACTACAGCAGAGGAAGCAGGTCCCCGCAGCAGGTATCTACCTATTTTTTTCATAAAATTAAAGAAACACTCTCAGACCTGTCCCAATGACTAACAAGAAATATTTAATTCTCTCCAGGAAAGATAGTGCTGGGTAAGAAAAAAGCCCTTGGGGGGAGAGAGAGAGAGAGAGAGAGAGAGAAAGAGAGAGAGAGAGAGAGAGAACAAGAAAAAGGGTGACAAACACCTTATTTCATACTTTTCCAGAATTTCTTGAGAACCTTGCCTCATTCTTCTCTATATGTACTTAAAAGAATACCACATGCATATTTTATGTTCAATAGTTTAAAGAAATAAAAATGACCAGTAGTATCATCTTCTTGTATGAAAGAAAACATATTTTCTTACAAAGAAAATCCTATAATATGCCTTCTTCTTAAAAAGAAAACTCATAGAAAAAGAAATCATACTTATGGTTATCGGAGGCAGAGAGTGGGGGAAGGAGAAATGGAGGAAGGTGGTCGAATGGTACAAAATTCCCGTCATAAGGTGACTAAGTACTGGGGGTGGGATGCACAACGCAATGAGCACAGCATCACTGATGCGCGACCTATGGGAAAGTTGTCAGGAGAGTGAAGCCTAAGCGTATTCATAAGAAGCAGAATTTTTTCCTTTTCTTCTTTTTCTTTCATTGTGTCCATATGAGAACATGGATGCTAGCTGAACATATTGCAATAATTATGCCACAAAGTGTGCGATTCAAACCATCATCCTGTCCACTTTATACAGTGGTGTATGTAAATTATTTTTCAATAAAAGTGGAAAATATACACATCTATCTAGTAAGCTGGAAAAATCTACAGTATCTTAGTGTCTTTTGGATAATTTTTTCAATGACAATAATGTAAATAAAAGCAAAGGGGAAATGGACCTTTAAATCATTTGGAAAAGAACATATTTTTCTTTCATTCTTTCAATACAAAAGTTCCTGCCCTTCAGAAACATACAATCTAATGATAAAGAGGAAAAAATTAAAAGCCACCATCAAAATAAATATTTTGTGTCTTAATCAAGTTGTCCATCATCTTTCACCAGCCAAATAGGAATAATAAGAACTATTTCACTGAGTGGTTGCCAGGATTAAAGAAAATTTTATATTTGGAAATGCAATGTGCCTGGCCCCTTATAGGCACTCAGAAAGTGAGTTTTAAGTACATTTGTAAAGGTTGAGTGTTCACTACAATGTGATTTACTAGGGGCAATGCTAGAAGTTAAGAAAAAAAATAGGTTCAGTTTCAAGTATTGCATGTTTCAGGAATCTAACCGGGAACCTTCCCTTAAATATTCATTTTGTTACCTTGTTTATTACAGCTTTCACCAGTCATGAAATAGTCATGAGATTAGAAATGCACTGCCTTGTCTTAATTCTCTGGAACAGGTTTCATAAATGTAGAGACATATTACTTGGATAATTCTGCAACCTCACATTTTTATAAGTACATTTATAAAACTTAATTAGGAACAATATATATGGTTTGGCAGGTAGTTACTGAAACAGCTCTATACTTCTGTGAAATATATTAGATTTGGTACACAAATAATATAATCATTTAATGGGTCAATTTCAATTACACTTTTCCACTTGGCACCCTGGAAATCGATTTCTTTAACATAGAGGCATTAGTCATTTTCATATTCCTACATATATTTCAGTCCCATGAATGGAACTGAAACTAAATTTAATAAATCTTTTCTTCATTTTCAGCCAAATGCCCTCCCTTTGATGGATATTAATGACAAAGCAGCTAATATCTATCACAAATGTTAAAAACTTAGGACCAAATACTTTGTTGCATGTTCACAATATTTTGAAAGGGCTTTCAGATTGTTATTAAAAATCGTGATGACATGTCTCAAAGGAGGGCCACATGAGACCTTAAGCATTTATCATAGCGACTTATGAAGTGAGAGCTGCCTGTGCAATGGCAGGTGACATTCACCCTCTTCGTGTGCACACCCATTTAGCGGCGTGGGTGTGGCAGAAGCTTCATAAAGGTTCGCTATACAATGGCAGATGGGGTCCTAGGTGAAGGACAGCCATCAAAAAGAGAGAGATGGGTTTTACTTTTTCCATTCAATTTCTTCAGAACCAAGACACTATTCCTTCTTTCCTGCCGTTTAAGGTGGGCCCTGGAAACAAGGGTAATAGATTAAGAACAGGCTACTTGTGCTAAATATGCACAGATTGTGTATGTTCCGCCAAGGGGTCATGTTCCTCATTCGCCATTTATAGAGTACACAGGGAAAGATGCATTACCCAAGGTTCCACATCTAACAAAAAAAAAAAAAAGAAGATGTTTACTTTGGCTTTCATTTTATTTTTCATCTTTATGACTGCGTGTGTAAGAAAAAGAGAGACTGTTTTTCCTCTCAGTCATACACTGACATAAGAGGTAAATGTTCATAAAAGAGGCTTGGTCCAACCCCAGGAAATCATTTGGGGGTAATTACCACTTGGCATTAAAGTGACATTTAACAAGCTTGCCTTTTTTCTACTGTTAGATGAAATACTCAAGTCTGGCTTTCATTGAATGCCAAACTGGACTTTCCTTATTCATGCAGGTTTTTACACTGGTTTAGATTCAGATCAGTGAAGGCAGCAATTCAGGACCTAAGAAAGGAGAGTTGGCAATTTAATGGAGTAGAGAATGTTTATTCAACAATCATAGCTGTTATTTTGCAATAATTGGGGTGTATGACATTATATGGGAAGGCCTGCCTTCTCTAAAGAGGACCAAATACAAAATTGAAAGTAAGAAATTAACACATATCAATTAACCACAGGTATTGGGTTTATATATGTAACACATATATATATATATATATATACACATTCATACATCTCCTTTCTTGCATGAATGCTGTTCACTAATTTAAAGCCTTGGGTGTTTTTACAAGGTGTTTGTTTTTTTCAAAGTAGACTTTCTTAATACTTCTTCTGTTGCTTTGGGTGCAGCTCCTAACACAGATAGTAATAGAATCAAAGTTGATCCGAGCATATGAAAAAGGCAAGAAATCTTTGAAAGTGGCAGGAAAAAGGAAACAGTCAAAAAACAAGAAAACTGAGAAGATGGAGACGAGATGGGAACCTGAAAAGGAAGAAAGTGTTAACAGGAGGTGGCTAGGGAGAGAGCTAGCCACGGTTATATAATTTCCAAATGAACACAAAACCCCAACGAAATCTCAGGAACTGTGTTTTTTAGCAAGTCCAATCATGAGGGTAGCAGAGGCTGAACCTCTGTAATGTCAAGTATTCAAAATCAGATGCAGTTTAACAAAGACAACACAGTCCTTTGCTTGATATTTACCAAGGAAAAAGCTTCATAAAGAATCATGAACAATGCACAACAAGGAAGATATATGCTTATGTAAGCTCGCATGCTTGTGTCTATGAGGAAATTGTTGTGTCCAAGAGATTTCCTTCCTTGCATCCGCAGCACCCCTCCCTTCCTATCTACTGCACCCCCATCCAGATATGTGCCTTTTCCCTTTCCTTTTTCTTTGAAAAATGATGTTTGGGCAACAGAGCTAGTCAGTAATCATTAATGGGTTAAGAGGGTTGGAAACTCATTTGATTTCATAGTTGACTGTTTGCATGACTACAGGTTAAGCTGTGATTAGATTTCCATTTACAGCTCCCTCATTTTCAGGCATTTAAAAATAACTCAGCCCTAAAAGTTCCTTCTAAATTGATTGAACTGGAGCTTGCCAATGAGTCATAGATAACCCTCAACCTCAGAAAACACAAACAAAAAGCAATACCAAAGTTGGAAGAGGGGAGTGTACCACCCCAAAACTAAATTTTTAAAGCTTTTTTTATTCTGAAAAACACATCATTTTGGGAATGCAAGCTAATAAATACCAGTTGTGTATAACCATTTTAAAGCCATTTTACAAGAATTCCAAATTACCTAAAATGTTCAACTACTGCACTTGCAAAAGACTTAACACACCCATACCCAGGTGTGCTTCTGCCTGCATATAAATAAATAGGAAATAAATGGCCTCGTGGAAGTTGTGTAAGACACGTTCAAAGTCAAAATGGGTGTTTTGTGATGGTCTGGTCTCCGAGGAAAATCCAAATAAGTTTATAAGACCTGATAAAAAATATCCTTTTCTTCCTTTCTTTTGCAGCCTTAAATTTAAGGCTCTTCAGGACTCTTGCCAATTTGTCAATTCCCAGTTGCAGAGTTCCCTAAAAATGTGAGTGTTTTCAAAGTATTCGGTAAATGACGTGGGAGTGCAGCGGCAGAGCCCCTGGTGGTGGCATCTCGTTAGACCCCCCACCCTCATCTCCCCATCCCTTCACCACCGCCCCCACCGGCACAATGCACAATGCGGCTGTTTTCCTTTCTACCCAGGCTCCTTCAAGAAGGAACTGGTCTCTTGACCCATCCTCTGACTTCCAGATTCCAATTTCCTCAAGCACTACAGCCTCTTATTATTGCATTTGAAAGACTTAAAGTATTACTTTTCCTCATGCCAAGGAACACAATGATGCTTTCCATAAAGTCAAGAACAATGTGAGCCATTACTGTTTACAGGCATATTCTTTACCTATTCTAGTATTTCTGTCATTTGGGACAAGGTCATTTGTTAAATAATTTTCCTTTGTAACAGAGGGGTTAACCCTTCCCAAAAAATAAGACTAATAAAGCTGAGAACAGTAAAAAGTAAGACAGGGATTTAGTCTGGTAGAATTTTATTTATTTGGCTTTCAGTAATGCATAATTTATGATATTACATCCTAGGATAGACTAAAGTCTTCTGTTTGCTATTGATTAAGAAAACACTTGCCATTCAAGTTAAGAATGAAAAGAAGACTGGGGTGGGATGAAGGGTTAGTGGAATGGGGGATACATTAAGTCTACTCACAAAACTTATGAAAACATAAAGCCTTTTAAAAGTTTCATGCTTCAAAATAGTTCTTACATGCTCCACACTCATGCACACACTTTAGAATCTATCAAAGCAAGGTGAGGGCTGCCTTCGAGGAGTTTAGAATCCGGTTGACTCTAGCACAACATGGGTATAAATTGTTCTGCTATGTAGTTAAGTAGCTTCGATAGAAGTCATTTTGGGTACTGAATAGGAAACAATATTGGATTTAACATTAAATATTGGACTTAATGTTATATGTTACACAATATATGTGTAACATATAACATTAAATATATATACATATATGCATGTGTATACACAATACCACTTACTATGTGCTACACATTATTCTAAGAGCTTTAAAATATTGTTTACTATTCAAAATGACCCCATATGGAGGTTATTATTTTCCTCAATTTATAGATGAGGAAACTAAAACTCAGAAAACATGGGTGGCTTGTCTGATATCACAGTCATTAACTAGCAGTGCTGGAATTCCAATGGAGGCATTCGGGCTGTAGGGTTGGGCTAGTTCTCAGTGCAGGCAGGAAATTGTTGGCTATTAACTCATTGACATACTCTCTTCTCAGGGTATGTAATTCATGGGCCTTCTCAGCTTTGTACTGTACCGTGATGATGGTATTTTTACCATCAGGTAATATCCACTGTGTTTAGAAGGTGGAAAATACAGCAAAAATAATGCCATTTGCTCATGTATGTTTTTGCCTTTTTAAAAAATATTATGCTGCCTAAGAGAAGGGAAACATGTCCATCATCAGCTTTACCACATTTTTTTCTGGTGTTAGTGTTTCTCCATTGTGCTCACAAAAATCTAAGTTGACAGTGCTTCATCGGATGGGGACTTTGTTTCATTCACCTTTTATTCCTAGTACTTAGCATAGCTCTTGGCTCATAGTAGAAACTCAATAAATATTGATTTGAAATAATGAATGAAATTAGGTGAAAACCCAAGAAAGGTTATCATGCTTAAACCTACTCTTCAGGTTTTTCATATAAAATAAATTAATATCTCTCAATTATTCACCAGAAATTAAATTGTATAATGCTCAATGAAGCAGAATGTATATCATATCTTGCCAAACTCCTGTGCCATTTTTTCCTGTCCCTGGAATTTTCTTGGTTATTGCTGACATTTTGCCTATTATAATATATTCAACAAAGAAAACAGAATAGCCAAGCTGCTGTTAATAGTTTTTGAAGTGAATCAATTTATTGTCATAGCAACCAAAATTTACAAAACAGATCAATTAAAAAAAAAGATTTAAATTCAAACTATGAAATGGATGTTCCTAGAAAATAAAAAAGAAGATAAACTATTTCATTTTTCAAAAAGCAACAAATACAAGCCTCTGACAGATTTTCCAAGGTAAAGAAGGCAACCTACCCAGAGCATAAATTGCATATAGGAGTTCCGGAAACATAAAGAGACAACAATGATGTCCAGCTATCCAGCCAGCTGGTACATGTAGGTCCTTGCTGGGCCCCTAGGCTCACTTAACTCTCAGCTCTCAAATCCTCCTACAAATTTCAGAAAAGTCTGTCCGGCCTCTCCTCCTCCCTCGGTTAGGAGAAAACTCCTAGTGAAAGCACTCACATCACTGTGTATGACTTTCTCTATACCAACTATTAATTTGTAATCAAAGCTGTTTTTTGCGATTCCTTGATTAATGTCTGTCTCTCCTCCAGAATGTGAGTTTCATGAATTCAGCAGCTGTGTCTGTGCTCATGCACACTGTACACCCAGAGATTATCATAGGGTCTGTAACACAGAAGGTACTCACAGGAAATACATACCCTTAAGCAGAAAAACTTTATCTTGGGGTGGAATTTAGATTCCTAAAGGTACTATTACTCATGTCTCAGCTGGTCTCTTAATAGGAACTGATGACTTCATCCTCATGAAAGCAGTCAGTCCCTAGTGATACACATGTGAGGTTCCCACTTGAGAAAGACTATTTGCAAAAAATAAAAATAAAAAAAGAAAGCCCATTTGCAACTAAGTGCATGTGAGTGACCTTATTGTAGGAGAGAGCCTTAGATTTGATTTAATTGATAAGAAAACATAGACCATTCAGAAACATTACTACTTTACAGAAACAAATCTTCCATGCCACAACACCATCGATGGTCATGGACAAATGTGTCAAAATGATTTAGTGGAGAACAGTAGCACCAGTGTGAGCCCTCAGGTTACCCATGGGAAAGGCCAAAACTTTCTTTAGAAAGCAGCCTGAAGTCTGCTTTAGTATACAAACAACCATGCAAGCACAATGCTTGCCATAATTTTGCATGAGCTTTTCTTGTAGCAGGAAAACTTCCTTAAAAGTTTACACAGTCAATAAGAAGGCAAGAGAAGCAGCCTCATAAAATTAGAACCTCAACAAACCTCTTAAGGGACCAAAAATGGAAAGAAACTGTTTTAACTACACATTTATTTATTCTTTCATCTCACCTTTGCTTCGAGATAAATGTCTAGACAGAGCCCAGTTGCTTATTTGTGGGGCCGTGTGCTTATACTGCTTAGAGGACAGCAAGGTAACCTGGTTTGAAGTCCTACCACAATGACACAGTGGGTGAGGAAATTCCCAAATGAAAAATAAATTAATGCTACCAAAGGAAAGATATGTGAATGCTGCTTTTCATCCCAGGAAAGTCCCAGCTTAGGCCCCAACAAGTAAAAGAACTACTGTTATGAAGGGGAGGACCCAAACGCATTGCTTCTGCAGATTTACTCTCTCTTTACATGGTGAACTACTGACTCCTTTCTCCTGCTTCTACTGAGTGAATCAGTGAAGAAGATATGTAAGTATCTACTGTCATTTTGGCTGTGACCCTAGTTCTTGTGTTCCAGTCCTATCTGTGGGTACCTGTAGGCCGGCTAGTTTTTACTTGCTACACTGCCTTCACCAGTCATTTCCGTATGGCCAGATTTCTTGGAACTGTGACCTGAAGCTCTCTCCCATAGTCTGAGTATCCACACAATGCCCAGATTTCCCTGAGAGCTGTTCTCACTCTGCACAGCATGTCCTGGGACTGACCTCGATGAGGGTTGAGGCTATGTGTGTAAACACATCTCCACCGATCCCAAGATGGTGTCTAATGGTTGACGATTTTTAAAAAATTTATTGTTTTTTTATTGATTGATTTTTAGAGAGAGAGAAGGTGGGAGATAGAGCAACATCAATGTGTTGTTCCACTTATTTATGCACTCATTGGTTGATTTTTATATGCACCCCTGACCGGGGATCAAACCCACAAACTTGATGTATTTAAATGACACTCTAACCAACTGAGCTACCCAGCCAAGCCCATTTTAAAAAGCTGTTTTTATTTGTTGACTTTTAGAGAGGTTAATGATTGTTAAACTCAATGTTTTAGAACGTAGATGTGCTGATTGCGTACCACCAACAAGATCACTTAATAGAGCTTCTGAGCCTGCTGCAAGAATTCCCGGTGGACCAACCCAAAAAACTTAGTTTCAAATTCAACTTCCCAAACTATCTGAGTTATAGATAATTAATCCAATCTTGTTACTTTTCAGTCTAAAAGATGTCGACCTATTATTCCATTTGCTCAGGTTCTCTTTGATCCTGATTCTCTCACCCTTGGTAGTAAACCTTTCTTCTAGTCTCTTGTCACCTGGAAATTTGATCAGCACTATTAGGTAAAGAAGTTGGTCAGGCCAAGATAAAGAGGAAACTCCAGTTGCTCCATCGTAAGCCTCCCTTCAGGCTGCCGTTCATCTTCTAGTCGCTCTGAACGCGACTCAGAGGACTGTTCTGAACGCAGTCCTTCCATCACTGCAATCTCCTAGAAGGATGATTATATTTCCTCCTCCTGTCCACCAGAATATTGTAAGAGATAGGCTACAATTTCCCTGGTCATTTCCTATGGCTTCATAATCATACTAGAAAATAACAACAATTAGAGGAAGGATGTGGGATTGTTTTGGTGTGTTTTCTAACTGATCGCTAATTTTCTTTCTGAATGATCATAAATAATACATTTAATTACCCATTCCAGTGTTTCCCTATGCATTTAATGAAACATACTGGTCTTCAATATGTAGAATTCAAATTCCTCCCTTTTGAAAATTTGGAAAAAGTGCTGCCACATTTTTCCCCACTTTCATCAGTCTTTAGAGCTCATGCTAACTCTTCTTGAAACCCTTAGAATGAATTCATAAAAGCAGGCAGAACTGAACTTCTAAAACATCTCGGCACTCTTCACCTGCATTGTTATTTTATTTCCACTTAATTGGGAGAGTTCTATTATTTCTAGTATAATGAGCACTTTTCTTAACA